>JAWXCT010000109.1:134168-160548 GCA_034509035.1 Saxispiralis lemnorum
CTCTAAGGGAACACTCCACTACGATCTCAACGCGCCCTTCAATGCCGACCCTCCTTGCTCTTAGCGAGATAATAACACGAGGCCGCCAAACTACCAACTCGTCGATGCCAATCTTGCAAACTAAACTGAGAAGCCTAGCACGAAATCCAACAAAGTCGTCAAGCAGACCAAGACTACCTCAACGAAGTTTAGCGAAACCTCGAAGAAGAAGATGGAACAAACTATCAAAAAGGTCCTTGATGACGCCAAATCGCGTCTTCTCGAACGGTACCCTGAGATTCACGGCGACAATCAGGAAGTTTAAGGTCAGAGCAAGCTCTGAGGGGGTGTGTGAATTGACGGATACGAGTAAGGGTCTCGGAAGATTTGGGGACAGAAATTCCGTGTAATGACTCAAATCCCCGAGGTTTAGTCGGTACCACACGAGAAAACTCAGCTTTCAGTAGCTAGCACGTAGAAGCAGCAATCAACCACTATGCAGTAATCCGAACCTGCATGATCATTTGAGTTTTACAACAGGTATCGTTGGTGCTTCAACACCTGTTGTTGACATCCCGCCAGTCCTTACCGACGCGTACACAGCCAGCGCATATAACCAGCGCGCAACCATGTCGCTATCTGAAGATCACTTGAAGGGTCTCAACTCACTGCGCCAGCGGCTCCAACAACTCCAGACTGCCCTACGCTCAATCAACCACGAGCTAAAGAACACATATCCGCTGCCGACATGGTAAGGCCAACAATCGTCTCTGCCCGTCAACTTTTCATTGCTCTCGTTCGTTCCGCACGTCAATCTCCTTCTGTTGCCGATGATTGCGCAAAACCGCTACTAATTCCACAGGCCCTCGCTCCTCTCCAAGTCCCAAATTCTGACCTTCCACCTGTCCGAGCTCTCGTCTCTTATCGCGCAACAACGGACCTTCCTGCGCGAAGCGCACGCCTACCCCCTGCCGACCTTCCCGGGCATCACACACGGGCAGGTCGTGGAGGCGTTGCTGAGGAAGAAGCTGGAGCCGCCTGTGCAGGACTGGGTGGATCAGTACACCATCCAATATTCCAAGGAGGAAGGAAATGGTGGGCCAGGCAGAAGTGCGGCACAGTCGCGTGAATTATGGGGCTCGGCGGGGCCGACGAGCAATAGGATTGTGGGACCTATGCTGGAGGGGACCGGTGCACTGGAGGATGATTACACGATTGCGGAGCGCGAGATGGGGGTCGAGCATGTGGTGACAGGGCTGAAAATGGAGATCGGGTTCGGGGAGAGCGATGATGAGGATGAGGATGACGAGGATGACGGGAAGGGGGACGCGAAGAAGGACGGGGAGGCAGTGCCTCTCGAGAAGATGCTCAAATTCATGTGCAACGGCAATCTCTCGCCATGCCTGAGCAGCAGGTAGAAACTTTCGGGCGAGAGCAGATCTGTAAGGACAACACGGCCAGCCATTCGGTAGCTCGTGACTAATATAAACCATTCGTGTCTTTTCGTCTCCTGTCTCCATCCCATTCACACCTAGGCTTGGCAGATGCCACCAGAGGTCTGAGAAGAAAGTCAAGACACCCGACATTTACTCAATTGCCAAGCAAGACCCTTTGAAATGGATTCCTATCTTTGTCGATTGAATCGCGTTGATTTCTCAAGTCAACCTCGAGCCTGGAGCTGGCCAAGCATTCTGGAAACCCCCCCGCTCGCGACATTGCTGTCGGATGCCCTCGCTGGCTTGCGCGCAACGCGATCGTCGTTTCCATCCGCGCTCGTATCTAAAACTCGAATATCTGGAGTACATCAACGCTAAGTCTACCGCAGACCCTTGAAACGTCTCTCCTGCACCTCGGTCAACGCCCGACTTCCGCTGACCACTGCGACCACGGCCGCCACTGCCACGACCGGCAGCGTCTGAAACAAGTTCCAATTCAAATAGTACAGGAAGAAAACTGATTCCATCGCCAGGATGCTGCCGAGGAACAGGCCATGCGCGAGAGGCGCCGACCCAAAGGCTTGACTCAGGTGATCCAAGTTTCCACCCAAGAACACCCAGCTACCCAGCAATGCCGGGAACGTAGCCAGAATCGCAAGTGTAAATACCATACTAATGACCTTTGGCGGCGACTGGGGGTCGGCGCTGAAAATGTGGTGAATCTCGGGCTGCGGGGCATATCGCTCTGGAGACTCGGGAGCCGTGGGCGGCGCGTTGGCGTCTGTCTCGACCGCGAGATCGAATGCCCGATGGTGCAGGGGCTTCCCAGAGCCAAAAGATGCGAGTGTTATGGATGCCTCGAGAGCAGCCGGGCTGGCGAGCAGCTGGTAAGGTAGGTCCTTTTGAGACTGTTTCCCCAGCGTTAATTCTGCGTTCCATGTTGTTCGCCCGAGGCACGACGTACCACATCGACTTTTGCCTTGCCATTATCCTTCACACTGAAGGGAAACGATTCTTGCAGCCCGGTGGAAGGCTCGGTAAGGGTCAAAAACGCCTGGTGCGGCTTCTTTCCAGTCTTTCCTTCGACGGTCGTTAGGATGATTTTAAGGCTATCGGCGGCGTGGAGCGTTGGCTGCGAGGCCAGTGCGGATGTAGGAGAGAGCCTGCAACGAAATCATCAGTGTGCGAAGAGTATATTTCTTTATATTTGTGGCATACTTTTCCTTCTCCCCTCCGCCAACGCCGGAGCCTTTGCCTTGGACCGTCAGCGTCGCATCTTCGAAGCTCCATTGGCCGGCGGCGAGTGCGGCAGAGCTCAACGGCAGGACAGACAATGCATTGCGAAGAAGTCTCATGTTGATCTCCGGGTGCTGCGAGCAAGGGCAGTCGAAATAGCAAGCAGTCAAATATATCTCAGCAGTGAACGTACCGTCGACGGTACACGTTGCGCTCGCTCAAGCTCCAAATGGTCCGTGCTTACACTTGGCAAGACCAACTGCTGCTTTCGGAGATCACAGCGGCATCACGTGCAAGAGAACCTATCAGGTGGCGTTGAGCGACCCAGGCGATTCAGCAGATTGAACATTCATTTAGCTGACAGGGAGACTCACATCGTTTCAGAATCGCTGTGAATCATTGGCGCTAATTCTCAATCAGGCAAGAGTCGACAGGCAGCCATCGTTTGCCCTGCTCGAGGACAGTAAATAATCACGTGAGAAAAGAATGCGCTAACGGGAGTATTTCGCGTCACTCCTTCCCCCAGACTTCCGCACCTCCCTTTCTGCTTCCTTCCCCGCCACCTCGCTCAACACCATCGCCGCAAATCTCCAGTCCCTCTTCCTCACACTTCCCCTTTCAACTCGACATCTTGCCACACAACTCAAGGCAAATGCCTTAACACGTCCAGCACGTGCGCGACCTTCCTGTTGTTGCCAAAACTGTGGTGAAAAGTGGGTCCTGCACAGACCTCGAACGCCCGCAGTCAACACGGCGCCTCGGGGCAAACAGAATTCCTCCACCTCGACCACTCGCAAGCCGCATCCATGGTGGCCGGAGTTCCAAGTCATAACGTGACGGTGTTCCACCTGAACACCAAAATCTCTCAAGCGAAGATCGACAAGTATCGAAATGCCAGCCAGCGAGGCATGGGTCCGGCGACCGACCGTTTGATGACGGTGATGAACACTACGATTCCGCATCCAACCCCACCACCTTCAGTGCAGTCGGACAGTGCATCCGTGGATCCTCGCCCGTTCAAGCGTGCCAGGACCGAAGTGCCTGCTGACGGGGTGCTGGATCCTGCCGGCAATCCCGGCGAAGGCAGCTCTACTGGCCATCGCAGAAACTCCTGGAACATTCGCTACGCTGAGACTATGGACATGTCTACCAAGGGCATTGAGCCCGACTCGTGGCAATACCTCGAGCCCTTGTCGCCTCCGCAGCCTCCAGCTCGCCAGCCTCGTCAATCGCAGCCGCCACGTCGACCTGTCCTTCCTCCAGACCCACCACCTCAGGACAAAGAAACTGCCATCAACACCGCTAGGGCTGAGTATTACAGGAACTTCGCGTCGTACTATGTCGAGGGAGAAGATGAGCCCCCCGAACAGGGAGCCGCAGCGGCAGAGAGCTCGCACCCGGAACCTACTCCAGCACCTGCGCAAGTTCCGTCATCTCAGCCTGTGCGGAAGCGACAAACCCAGTCGTACGACCTTCCACCTCATCAGCCTCATCAGCAAATTCAATACTCGGACCCTAGATTCCGTCACCACGTGCCACCTGGTCACCAAAGAGCGAACGTGCAGCCGTCGCATCGGCAATTGCCTCCTGCTGGTGTGGAGCTAATCAATGACACCGTTTGTCACTTGATCGGCGCGGACGAGAACGAGCCACTCATGAAGGTCATCGAGAAGATTGTGACTCTTTCCAGGTGGTTGACAGAGTGGGGCAAGCTTCCTGCGATCCCTCCGTCCGAGATCCCAGAAGCTCTGAAGAAAGCAACCGGTAAGTCTCGACAATACTGCACCATTCTAGCGCACTGCTGACTTATATTAGAAGTTTCACCTGCGGACGCACCTACAAAAGAAAAGGAGAACGCAAAGACCGACGCCAAGAGAAACAAGCATGCGGAGGTCGACGATTTCCTTGCGGCTCTTGATGTCGACGACGACTCTGATGACTCCGACGCCGACGATACCGCAACAGTAGCTGCCGCCGACGTCGTCGAAGGCCTCAACCGGGCTTTTCTGAAGTCGAGCCTCGGGCAGCCGGATGACGCTCTGGTCTATGGCATGCAGTTCATCCAACATGCGTTGAAATCGTGGGGCGAACAAAGTTTGTCCATCGAGTATCGCGAGCAGTATATCAAGATGCTCGACAAAAGGGCAAAAGCTCTCGTACAGCCTCAGAAGCGCGGTCCCGGACGCCCTCGCAAGTTCGACGCCGACGATCATGACACTCGCGGGCCTCCTCCGCCACCATTGCTTCGAATGCTGCTCAGCGAGACAAAGGAGGGTAAGACCGCTCAAGCATTTCAAGATGTGCACGACTCCAGAGCGCTGAGAGTCAATGCCATCCTTCCGATCGAGTTAACACGGGTGTGTCGCCACGTGTACAAGCAAATTGATCAGCTCATCAACTCTCCGAAGCCCAACGACTCTCAATGGAAGCCCATGTCTTACGGTGCACAGATTGGAGCGCATCAAGCTTATCGTGCTAGAATTACGGCGGAGGCGGCTAGAATAGAGGAGCAGGAGTTTGCGCGTCAGCAACAATGGGCTCAACAGCAGGCGCTTCGACAGATGGGCATGCCGGCCCAGCAATCTTCGCACGGTTCTACAAACTTGACCCCAGAGCAGATGACAAAGGTGTATGCTCAGGCCAATGATCACCGGCGTCAGTCCCAGCAAAACGCGAGGCCGTTCCACCAACAACAGCCAGTGAACCCTTCGATGGTGCTTCCATCGCAGTCACCCAGCGCGCCGGTTGACACTGCACAGCCTGCTTCCCGTGGCAGTATCGATTTTCGCGAAGGCTCTTTCCGGCCCTCTGGACCTCTACCTTCAGCCTCAGGTGGTTCAAACACGGATTCCAAACACACCAGTTTCGACAACACCAAAAGCTCACGTGCGACTCTTTCGCGTTCGGGCTTGGAGATGAACTTCTCCTTCCCGGCGGCCAACGAGCGCGCAGTCCAGGTGTTTGGCGCCAAGGCGTTCCCTAATGGTCAAAACGCACGCAACTTGCCCAACCGAGGGCCGATGAGCGCTAGTCCTGCGGTACAGTCGACGTCGAATAGTGTCGCGCAGACGCCGAAACCCAAGCAGGCACCAATTGTGCTTAGCTCGAACGCTCCGCCGACGCCTGAGCCGGTCAACAATTCCAACTTTGAATCAAACGATACAATTGTGGACTCAGACGATGACGAGCGTATGGGTGAGGACGAGGATGCGCATGAGAACGGAGATGGGAACAAAAGCAACGACATCGACGGCAACGAAGATGGCAATGACAACGACGATGATGTTATTGTCGTGAGCGGGAGCAGAATGCAGTTAGAGGACAGCGACAAAATCTCCAGAAAAACCACCAAGGCCGGGCGTGAGGACCACGATGAGCCTTTGATCAACCGGCAGTTGGACTCGACCTCAAAGACGCCGTCCGCCATCAGGAGGAAGCGCGCCGGCAGCGAGAAGTCTTCTGCAGCAAAGAAGATTGCCACCGAGAAGAAGAACGGGATCGTCGCGCAGGCCAACAGAGTTTCCCGAGGGAGGCGCTCGGCTTCAGAGGCCAACATCACTGCGTCGTAGAATGGACGCAAGCTGCGGTCCATGCGGGGACTATAGCTTTTTCAGGAATCTGGGGAAAGCACGGCAGAGCCTATTGTCTGTCATGATGGCGGGTCTGATTATTCGAAGCCAATAAGATCACCCAAGAGCGAGGCGGATTTCTCAACACCCCCGGCCCACGAGCCTCACGCTGGTCGCACCTTTCCGCTCAGTGGTTGGTAACACTGGAGGTGCAATCAATTCGAGAGCAAACTCCAGTCCAGCGGGTGCGCTACCCTGTTCACAGCGAAGAAATCTCAAAAAGAACAAAAACGTCAAGAGCACAAGGGACAGGGCGCGACTACCCGTCAATCCTTGCCTCACGGGTCACATGTGTGTTTACTTTTCCAGCGCGGCGCAAGGTGCTTCAAGTAATCTGCGGTTGCATACAAGTTTCTGCTTTGTATTATACCTACTTGCGTGCATCGGGGGGCGTTCGAGGTTTAGTGGGAGGGGCGTCTACACGCGCACGGCTGCTTTTCCTAGGGAGCTTCTTACAGGCACAGAACGACGCCAACGACCTGGTAGGCATCTAGCTCTGGGGGGGAGTTGGTGGTGTGACAGGTGTACTTTTAGCTGGTGCGATAGCGTGTGGTAATGAGACCGTACAAATTCGTTGGCTCGACGCTGCTCCACTGTAATATGTTACTGGTTCGAATTGGAGAATAAGGCAATGACGTCGATGTCGGGGTTCAACGCCCTAGAAATTGAGAGGAACGATGAGAGATAGGTCGGAAAAGGCATCTCAGGATCCACGACTAACCTAACCACCGTAAACTCAGCCTCTGATGCATACAGGAACGTCCTTGCGATCGCACATCTCCTGTCAATTCCAGCCCATGATACCCTCGCCAACCACGATGTGTCCACTGAGCAACGAAACCCGTCTGCCAATCACGCCCTCGCCGCCAACGCCTAAGTCCAGTCTCGATACTAGAGTAAAGTGGTCTTCATTACCTAGCAGTGAAGGGACCGCGAATCGATGTAATATCGAAGCCTCTGTCGTTTCTTGGGAACGAAGATCTCCGTCTCGGCTGAGACATTCGAATAAGCCATGCTCTGGGAAACCCGGGCACCGCGAGCAACGAGCCCACTTACTGTATCAAGACCTGACCAGGACTCTGACCAAAAGAGAATCCATTGACCGCTGCGACCGTCGTCGTCGAATCATCAACTTCGTTGGCCAGACGGAGCGAGAGCTCTCGAGTTGAACTCGCTGGGCCGGCTTGAGGTGTCGGTTTCAGAATGGCGATGGTACCGCCTGCGCTATGACGGCCGCTCTCGCCATCACAGCCGCACATGATAGCTTGTCAAAGGTCTCTCTTTGGATATTGCTGGTCGCCCGGATCCGGTTTCCTGATCGCAAATATGGGATCTAGGAATGATTTCTTGCCCAAGATAAGGATGGAATGCTTGACAGGAGCTATGGTGAGCTTTGAAGATTGGAAGAGTCACTTCTCCATTGATGCTTGTAGACCGGCCACCAAGGTACTTTTGATCTCGCGGTCAACACGTTCACGTGAGCTCCTCCTGTCTTAATAGCTCAATGCGGCCGAATGAGCACATTTTCGAAGTGCGCTGTGATTGCCTGAGAGGCATGTCACACTACAAACTCAAATGTTGGATGAGCGCTGGTGCAAATGACCCTTTGGTGTATTGACTTATGTCATGTCTCGGCTTGAGTGGCACCCATAGAAGTGATTCCGTTGCGGCGAAGGCATAGAGGTGGTCAATCATATCTTGGACAGAAGCACTTGTTTCAGCGGATCTTGTAGCCTTCTCAATGCTGCTCAATATCACAGCTAGGCAGTAGCATATGAATGTTTGACCTGTTCTGTCAGCCGGGGTCCACAAGGTGCTTGAGGTACTTCAGGGAAACGACTGGAGTTGGCCAACAACCTTGAAGCGGTTCACTTTCGCTCTGCACGTGACATCGCGCGCTAGCGCGTCTGTAAACCTTATTTCCCGAACATTGCATTACCCCACAGGGCCACAGCCTAGAGCGATCATGATCCCACTTCCAGATCACATCTACTCTTTTTCGTTCGCTCGTTCGTTCCTCTCGCTAAAGCAATCATGGTATGCATTGCCTCCGAGACCAATCGTGAACATTGTACTGACAAGATAGCGCAGTCGAAGCAGTACTTGCAAACGCACACGCTTCTTTCAGCCCACCCTACCGACATCTTCTCGCTCGCGGTCACTCCTTCGCACCTGCTCTCCGCGTCTGGCTCGTCCAGTATAAAGGTCCACAGCACCAGGGGTCAAGCAATTCATGCCGACACTCCCGAAGACGAAAACCCATACCCTCTGATGCAAACGCTGGAGAAAGTCCATCCTTTGGGATGCCACCATGTGTGCACCAGCCTGGACGGGAAGGTAGCAGCAAGCGCTGGGTTTGGAGGGGAGTTTAAAGTCTGGATCTTCGACGCGAATGACAATGGTGGGACGTGGAAAGCTAAGGGCGACATTGTGGGTGCGAATACTTCTCCCAGGACCAGCGTCATGAACCGGAACTGACTCGGTCGAGACAATAGAAGAGAAGAACGCTGGAGAGCAATGGGCATTGGCGCTGAGCGAAGACGGGTGGTACCTTGCTGCAACAACCCACGATGGTCGCATCAACGTTTACGACACCACCACGGTCTCCGAATCTAACTCAAAAGCGACCAAGATTGCCCAATACGAAACGAAAGGCTCGTTCGGTCTAAGCGTCGACCTCTCTTCAAACGGCGAAATGACCGCCTCCGGCCACCAGAACGGCGGCATCAGCATCTTCAACAACAGCACCCAACGCCTCGTGCACTCGCTCCCCGGCCTGATCAAACCCGTCCGCAGTGTCAAGTTCAGCCCGACGTGCAGATACCTTGCAGCAGCGGGCGATGCGCGTATCATTGCTCTCTACGACACCAAGAGCGGCGAGCAAGTCGCGAATCTCGCGGGTCACGCGAGCTGGATCACCAGCGTCGACTGGAACTGGAGTGGCGAGTACCTGCTGAGTGGGTGCTACGACGGGAAAGCCAAGATCTGGAGTATGGAGAGAAGGGAATGTGTGGCCACGCAGACGGAGAGTGAGAAGTGCTTGTGGGCTGTGAAATGGCTCCCGAAGTCTGCGAGCGCGCGGAACGAGACGTTCGTCACGGCGGGAGCGGGGAAGACGCTGGCGTTCTACAGGGAGGCTACGGGGACATGATCGGGCTACGAAGAAGGGACGGCAACGAAGACGATATCCATGATGAGAAGAGACCCGCCAGATTCGCTGGTATGGTGTAAAGCACTTTACGTACCAACTATTGCCCGAGCAAGCTTCTCCATTTCTCTCTTACTGACCGTGACCCAGTGTTTACTTGCTCGCAGGCTAAAGCACGTACACGACAGTCCTGGCCATCTGATGCTTACTGCCGCTCAATCTGTCGGTCCTGACTTGCAAAAGGCGTGCACGCCGATCTTGCTGTCTAGCATGATTGTCACTCACGAAGCGTGCCCAGTCAAGGACATGAATAGTCAGCAGAAGTTTCGGAGGTGCTCGTCTGGAGCAAGGATACTTAACCCGGAAAGACACCTGTCCCGAGAGTGTGCTGTAGCCCTGTCTCGATTGCATTTTGAATTTTCACTGTTTCGTGGACAGTCACAAGTGAACATTCCAAAGCTGACCTTCTAAATAGGACCAGGCACAAAAAGCTTCAATTGCGGACAGAAACTCTACTGTCCACAATGCTGTCGAATCATGAGTTTTATTCAGGCTTATCCAGCTGACAATGGACATACAAGGCTTGTCTACAACCTGTCCGCCAACACGACAAGAAACCAATAACCACAGCTTCTTGTGAAATTAGTTGTGTTAAATTAGACAATATTGAACAACGATCTTGCTCCATTGATGCCGTGACAATACGGAGATGTATCCGAATCCGAACAAAGAAGGAAATTGCTCCTTCCGCATTCGGAAAGTACCCATATCGAGTCATGGCAGCAACCCAACAGTACGTTCCAGACAAGAACACTGAGCGATATCAGACTGCCTACTCGAACAACCTACTCCCATCGCCAAGCTCACGGCCACTTGCCAAATAGTCCACCAGACTGAATCCCTCTTAACCCCTCTTAATCCGCACGATTCCCTCCAAACACTGGCGCACTCAGCTCTTCGTAGCCCTGCTGCGGCATTCGCGTCTCTAGCTCCCTCGACTGACTGCGCCCGCTCCACGCCCGCGGCGGCTTCGGGTACCCATACTTCCCCGGGTCCATCGCGCGCATGCTTGGAATCCGCGGGACATTGACTCGACGCTGCTGCGGCCGCGCGACGCCGTGCACCCGGCGGTCGTACTCGTCGCGCTTCGCCATGCGACCCTGATACTTCGGCACGTTGGGGAACCAGTCAATCGACTCGTCGGAGCTGATGGACATCTTGTCGTCGTCGGCGCCCTCGGCCGCGGCGCCGCGCTTCCGCGTGTACCTCGACGGCCTCTCCATCATGTCGCCGTTAGGCGCGGGCTCGTGTAGATGCCGCGGGAACGTCCTCGGCTCGAGCGTGCGGCGAAAGGCATCGCGGATGGCATCGCGCGCGGCTTGGCACACGGCCGGGTCGTCGCGCAGGACGCGTTTGGCGGAGCCGGGCGTCCAGCCCAGCTCGCGGTCCCACCATTCGAAGTGGCGGCTACTGAAGTAGGCGCGCACGTTGTTCTTGTCGTGCGGTTCGAGGTACATGGAGAAGCCGGGGAAGGAGGGCGCGCGGTCCTTTGCTCCGGTGAGGACGGCATCGCGGAGGGGAAGAGTGTTTCTGGTGGTCTTGCGATGCGGGCCGGTGTACGCGAAGCTGTGGGCGTCGTTGGGTTGGTCGTTCATGGTGTACGGTGTCTGCTTCGCGCGTTGGTGCTGGCTGCCAGTAAGGGGATGTAAAGACAAGGGCGTTACAGTCTTTCTTAAGGGAGGTTTGAGACGCCAGGCCACAAAGCCATAGCGAAGATGCTGAGACGTGCCGTTTCCGGCGAGCACCTTTGATGACTGGGCACCGGACCATTCTCAAAGAGATCCTCGCTCACCGAAAGCATCATGCTTTTGAACAAAAGACATTGGATGTTGGTCTTGGCAAGAGGAGTGACGGGCACGCCAGCTATCAGCTGGGAAGCCGTGAAGCTTTCTACTACAGTTCATGTCAACAAACGAAAATGTAGTAAGCTTACATGTTCACTTGCGCCACTGTATTCCCAGGCCACCAAGCGCCGTGCAAAAGTCTATATCCATCACTTCCTGCCGTGTTCATCCTCGCTGTCGTCATCCGCCAGTCCAAATCTATCTCTCCGCAGGTCCTTTTTATGCGTTCCGTCCGAAGTAAGCTCATCCAGTTCCGCTTCATCGAAGTCCGCAGCAGCCTCTATGTCCTGATTCTCTCTGCTGCGCTTGTCGCGGAACGACGCGTCAAGCCCGAGCCCACCGCTGGGCGGAGCAGAGCCACCGTCGTAAGGGTCGTTCCCGCGGACGCCGAAGTACCCCTTTCTCCGCCTGCGCTCGCGCCAGATGAAATACGCCCAAATGCTTGTCGCGATGAGAACGAAGACGAGAGCGACTTCGCCAGAACGACGATAAGCAGCCCACTTCGCGGCCGTGACCTTGTCGTTCTCCGCTTCGGCGGCTGCTGTGCTGTTGGGGTGGCCGCCGACGGAAGTGTCCGGTCCTTTCTCGCCGTCGATGCGGCTGTCGGCCGGCTCGCCACCGATGCTGTCAATGTCGACTCCCATGAAGCGGTCAAGCATATCCCTAGTACGGCGAGGAAAGTCGAATGGCACCATGTGCGAAGAATTGTAGAACCTGATGTATGTGAGATTGCGCGCCGTCTGCCACGTGCCCGCAGGCTCGCCTTCAAAAGTCCAGTCACGCTTGGGAGCCGTCATGCCCTTGCTAGTTTCCATTCCCACGGCGCCGTTCCATTCGAGATTCTTGATGAGGTCCTCCGTGCCGATGTGGTTGCAGATCATGTCCTTGTCGCCCGAGAAGAGGGCGATGGGCACCTTCTCAAGCAGCCCGGAGAGTAGCCTCTGCGACGGCTTAGATTTGCGGGCCTTGAATGCACTGCCGACCTGTTGGTTGCATTCTTCCCATCCAGTGTGCTTGTCTTCGTTGATGTGCAGAGCCGCAACAACGTCTTCACGACGCAAGTACTCCGTGACTCGAGGAAGATCCGGGGGCCATCGTGCTCCGCAACTGGGCCCCTTCAATCGCACATCGTACATGTTGATGCATTCCTCGTCGCTGCCCTTCAGCTCCTGAATCATGTTCCACATAATGGATTCGCACATGGAGACATCTACACTGTCTTTGCCGCCGTCATCGAGCTTCTCGATGCACTTTTGTTCGTCCGCTCTTGCATTCTTGTCCGCTTGACTCCCGCTTGCTAGTAGACCAGTTTCGTACGCAAACGGAATGTATGACAGGTATTGCTCAGGGCCAGATATCCATCCATTACCGATCAAGAGGCCAGTGAGATTCCACTGGTTCGCTGCGGTCTCTTTGTCGTTTCGATCGAGAATGCCACGGGCAATATAGGGGATATACTGTCCAGCGTACGATTCGCCGGCAATGTAGAGCTTTGACAGTTGTTAGCGCACGGAGACACGAGGCCGGAAAAAGTTGCACTCACATCGTCGTCGGCGTATTCAGGGAAGACCTGAAACCACTTCTCTAAGAAAGTGACAAACTGATTCGCCATATCATCCAGCTCATGCAGATACGCGTTTCCGTTCACGTAGCTGAACCCAGTGCCAACTGGGTTGTCCACAAAGAGCACGTTGGCAAACTCATCCCAGCTGCCGTTGTTCAACGCCAAATTCCCGTCTTCCTGCACACGGTACGGTCCAATCTCCATCATCGCGCCGTCCATGCTGCTGCATCCGGGCCCGCCATTGATCCAGATGACTGTGCGCTGCCTGTTCGCAATGTGTCTGTTTTTGTAGAACCAAAAGAACATATTGCCGTTCGTCTCTGGGGTGATTTCGATGTGCCCGGCGTACGTGTTGAGGAGGGGCTTCGGAGCCCCTGGTAATGAGCTGACATAGTAGTCTGCTGCCGTCTTGTCCTTGGCCTGCGCCCACGGCAGCCCAGTGATGGATAGGAGCACCGCTGCCAGCAGCAGGCCAGAGAATCGAAAAGTCGGCATGGTGTGCCTAGGGCACAAGGCTCGAGGCAGATAGCCCCAGTCGCACCGATGGGTCGCAATCAGGGGGTTTGACCAGAGTGTTGCTGGCGCATTGCCAGACGTCGAGTGCAAGAGTCGAATGAGTCGTTCTCTTCCACTAAATGGGAGTCGTGAACTTCGCGCGGTACGCAGGGTACGGGGGATGTGGCTTTTTATGGACGGGGAGCCACGAGAGCGTGAGCTTCGTAAGCGGAAGTGAGTGTGTTCGGATGCTGGCTTGGCCGGGTGGAGCGACCGTCAATCGGTCAAGTTGCGATGATCCGTGATACACCAAGAAGAACAAACACTGGCAAATCTGCCTCGACGCCTCCTGTTGTTCTGGGGCGTGTCCTTTCGCGCTCAGCGATACAAGCTTGCATGTACTGCTTTATTGAGGCTTAGAAGCGGACTCGGAGACCGACCGCAATGCGTCACGTGGCCTGGCGTTGACTGGCGCGCGGACCACTTGAGATCGCGTCGCGAGCTCGCGTCACCCGTCTCGACTGCCTACACCACCTGACATACACGCACACACACCTCACCTCCGTTTGATCTCCAGGCCTCGCTCTTCCACCTTTCGATGTCGATGGTCAACGGCACCCACGCAGAGTGATTGACAATGCCTATGTAAGTGTGTCGCAAAGTAAAGCCGGACAGCCGCCTTGCTGATTGCCTGCAGGCCAGGCGATCAACACCGGGACACGCGCGCAACGAACAACCCTTTCCTCGAGCCGCAGTCGCATCTGTCAGAGTTCACAGCACAGGAGATAGCCACGCTTCAGAGTCGACTGGACAAGCAGCTTGGACCAGAGTACATATCCACTCGCCCGGGCGCCGGCGGCGGCAAAGTACACTACTTGGCCGCTGAGAAGGTCATCAATCTCGCAAACGAAGTCTTTGGATTCAACGGCTGGAGCTCCGCGATTCAGAATGTACAGATCGACTTCGTAGACGAGAATCAGGGCGGGAAGATCACGCTGGGACTGTCGACCATTGTGCGTGTGACCTTGAAGGATGGCACGTATCATGAGGATATTGGATACGGTCATATCGAGAACTGCAAAGGCAAGGCTGCTGCCTTTGAGAAGGCCAAAAAGGAGGCTGCCACGGATGCAATGAAAAGGGCTTTACGAAACTTTGGAAACGTACTCGGAAACTGCCTCTACGACAAAGACTACCTGGGGAAGGTCACCAAGGTCAAGTGCGCACCTACGAAATGGGACGCCGACAACTTACATCGGCACCCGGATTATGCACCGGTGAAGAGAGAGGCCATTGCGGATTCCAAAGCTCAGCAGATCGCGAACGAAGCTCCGAGACGGCAATCAAGCAATCAATCTGCCGGGTCCGCTGAATTCGAGGACGATTTTGGAGGCAACTTGTTCGAGGACACAGACTTCAGTCATCCCGACGAGGTGCGCCTGGACGAGACGATAAATGCTATGGAGACGCCAGCAAAGCGAGCAATTAATGGACCAGCGGGCAACGCGCCGCAGAGGCAACCTATTCCTCGAATGCAGTCGATGCCGCAGATGAGACCGCCCAACGTCCAGGCCCCTCCTTCTGTGCCAAATCCGCAGCAACCTCAGAGGCCGTCAGGGCCGCCGAAACCCACGAACAATGCAGACCAAGCGCAAGCAATGCGAATGCCTCCACCCCAAGCCCAGCAGAGAGCAGCACGATCAGCGGCACAACAAGGCGCACAGAATCAATTTGATGGATCAGGCTCACGTAACGAGCCAACGACCACAGATCGACCGGCGACAGTTGCTGCCGAGGAGGTCAATGCGCCAGAAATGGACGATCTAGGCTTTCCTATTCCACGTATGCCGCCCCCAGGCGCTCCCGAAGGTTTCGTCACGGGACGCAACGCTGAGACCTTCAACCAACCATCGGCTGCACGTCCGCCAAGCGAAGCAATCGCCTTCAATCCGCACGCCGAAAGTCCGTCAATACGTCGCACGCAGGGTATCAACCCGGGCAAATCCGCGCCCATCACCCGTCAAGCTTTGAATGGCGGCCAAGGACAGCCTGAAGGGGGTGGTCCAGGAGGCCCAGGCGCGCCACATGGAGCGCCGAACGGCATGAATGGAACGACCACGCCGGTTCGCACCAATTTCGTCAACCCCTCCGCGGATATGAATCGCCGCATTGGAATGCCGAACGCAGGACCCGCGCACGGCGCTCAGAATCGTGGGGCATACAAGCCGCCCACTGTCAACTCGCTCAAGCGCCAGCCACTGACGGATGTAAGTAACATACAGCAGCTGGACGGTGCAGGCGACGCGAAGAAGGCCCGGACAGAGCAGCCAGCTGCCGATGCGCAGAACGAAGCGCCTGCTGCGCAACCTCCAACGTGAGGCATTCTTCTCGAAGATGATGCGTTTCTAGCAGATATGTTGATCCCTCTTGCTTTTGCTCAGCGAGGCGTTGGTCTGTTTGTCGCTCGAAGAATGCCCAGATAAGACATTGATCCCTCAAATCGATCAAAATCTTCAGTCTCTCACGTCGTCTTCTTTATCACCTGTGGCAGCCCAACAAAATCCTCCATCTCCCCCGACTTCTTCACCTCATCGTCCTTGCGCACCTTGAGCGACTTCCCCGGCGTCCGCGAAGCCCCAGCAGTGCCCGACCTCTCCCCATCCTCCCCCACCCTCTCATTCCGATCCGCCTTCCGCACCAGCGTAGCCTTGGCCTTCGCATCCTTCAACCGATCCTCCACTGCCGACACAGCCTCCTCCCCATTCTCCATCACTAGAGTCTCGTGGTCCGCCAGCTCGCGCAACCGCCGCACATGCCGCCCCAGCCGCCCACTCCCATTCAAAGGCCTCACCTTCAACTCCTCTCTAGCGCCGCAGCCCCCCTCCATCCTCGCGCTCCAAACCGCCGCCTGCCCGCCCAGCCGCCCCATCTCAGCAAATTTTTCAAAGCCTTTTTCGAGGCCGAAGACGCGCCCTTCGATCCGTCCTGCTCGTGAGCCGTCTGCGACGCCGAGGGCGTGACCTTCGGCGTGGTAGGTGGCTTCGAGGTCGAGGAGGGAGTTGAAGGGGTCGGAGTCTTCAGGGGAGGGATGGTCGGCGGGGTTCGGGTTGGAGAAAGTGGTTGGAACGGCCATGGTCAGAGCGTGCGAGGAGGTGGAATGGCACTGTCGCTGACTCGGATGATGGGTTGGAACTTTGCAACTTGCCGCGACGTTGTCTATGGTCGTGACTGTCTTTCGTGGTGGGGGCGGGGTACGGGGAATGTTCGGACTTTGGCCAGGATCTGCCCTTGGTGGGTCCATAGGGCTCAACTCTGCTTCGACTTCACTTCGTCTCAACTCCCTTTGCTTACTTTCGTAGCCGTCTATTTCACAAAAGATTATTGAAGTATGTGTATCTCGACATTCCGGTCGAGAAAGTGCGCAAACAGGATGAATCAGCTCGCGGACTGAGTGTGTTCATGCCGGCTTTGACACCGCTGACGTGCAATGTCTCCGTGATCTAAACGGGGATGGAGGCGTCCTCGAGGACTCGCACAAGCTCCAATCTAGCTCTTCGACTCGAGACTTGTCCCGGTGACCTTCTTGACAACGGATCAATGGGATACTCCTCGATCTTCCCTACTTTAACCACGCCGCCAGCTGGAAGAACCGTGAGCGGCCTCTCGCCGCTCGCTGAAGTGCTTACTGTAGCTCCCTTTCGCGTGCAAGTCAGCTGGTCGGCCAACAGTCCAGCGAAGTGATATGCGTTTCGTTCATGCCGGGATGATGACCCGGTGCCGGCCACCAGGCAAACGGACGAACGCGACATTCCAGCCGGCATGGACACGTCCAATGGTCGGACGCTGCCTTGAGTGGCAAAAGAGAGAAAACCGATTGAAAGCTTGCGATGCCGCATGAGTCTCAGACACACGCATCTTGCAGACATATCGATTGTTCGCACGCCGCCGTTTAGCAGAAGCGGCCGGAGCTGGAAGTTCAGCGAAAGGCGCTTGCGGCTGCTTGGCCCGCTACGATCGTGTCTACAACTTCCGGTGATGGCTGGTTCTTCTTTCGCTTTTTTGACAGCCTGCGTGCCGCGAGGTACAAAGTTTGAACCGCGCTAGATGAAGTGGGCTCGTGCAAGCAAAGCCATGACCTGGGCATTGGGAACCTTGCAGTGAGCGGGCTGTTACAGGCCCCGTGAAAGAAATCCTCACAGTCAGGCAGCGCTTATGGATCTTAAAAAACTTGCTGCTCAAACTTTTTGAGCTGCGAATGACGGTAGCCATGGCGCATAAAAGTCTGATGGTTTTGTTGTCGGATTCGCGCTCCGCCCGTACATGGTCGCACTTTCGGCAGTGTCCGGCGCCGTGGCTATTTATTCATTTCGACAACCCGTGCCCTTCGGAAATCACCCGGCGAACCGAAGCAATCGAAACGTTGCAAGTCCAATTCAATTGACATACATTCTGAGTTATTTCTACCAATGCGGGCGTCTGCACTAGCTAGGTGGAACCCTGCGAAGTCTGTATGGGTGATTTGCTTTTTGGTGTTTTCTGATCTACCTTTCTCAAAGGCAGAGTGTGGGATCAAACTATATATCTACTCCGCAGATTGCGCCTCCGTCGAACGCAGTGGTCCCGCACCTCCCAGCTCTGAGTCCCCCTCCGACGAAGATCCGCCAGCTGGTCGAGTGATACGCCGCGCTGCGTTTGGCCTGAGTCGCTCACAACGCTCCGTCGAAGGGACCGTGCCTCTAAGGCAGCTGCCCCCGTCCTATCCGTAGCTGCAAAGACCAAACCGTCCGGGGTTCGCTTTGACCTGTGCCGTGAGGCCAGGGTTTCGTTCTGCCCTCCTAGTGCGCAGTGTGCAAGGTCTGAAGTTCGATTCCTATGGGGGCGACAGCTGTTGACTTTTTGGCTACACGCTGATATGGCATTTACAGTCACTCCTCCGGGCTGCCAACCTTCGCGGCGTAGACCTTCGGGGCCTCAATACATGGATGCCAGCTTAGCATCCCTGGCGTTGTCGTTGTTGAGTGCTCGCCTGTTGCTCGTGGGATGTGCTGCGGCAAAGCCATGATAAAGAACGCAAGGTATTCAGCAGTAGTCAATCTCTAACGTCAATCCATTTTCCTTGTCCTAATCCCACGATTGCCTGCAGTGGGCGCAGTATAAGGGCAAAGTGGCAAATCTCGAGATCCTTTGTCCAGATGTCGTCTTTGGACCGTGATCTACTTTTACCTTCTAACAAAGAACACCGACTGACCATGCTTGTTACTTCCGACTGAGCTCGCCCCACGAACCGCACTCTTTGCGCACTCTCGAAAAACAACAGGACCTTGGGCATGATGAGCACCACAGCTAGAAATCTGACCGAACCGCTAGTGTGCATACCTCCTTTTCTAGACGTCGACAACTATTCACAAGGTGACCGCGGCGATGTCTCTGGGCGCTTTTGCATGAAGGTTTATTACAAGGAAGAAGTGAGAATATGCTGCTTGACCTGCCCGATAACCGACTGGTTCTTCACGGACCCATTCCGCCAGCAAATCACAGCCGCCAACCACGTCGCCATCCCCTCCCTGATATGCAACCTCTTCCTCCTCCTGACCTTCGCATTCGTCCCAAAAGAGCAGAGCCACAAACACTTCCTCAGCATCGGCCTCAGCACGTCCCTCGCCCTAACCGCCATCGCCTTCATCATTCCCCTCGGCTCCGGACCAGGCCAATGCCACAATGCCGTCACGCCCAACAACGAGCGGACAGACCTCTCCTGCGCCATCACCGGCAGCCTCCTCGAGGTCGGCGCCATGGGCGCCGTCGTCTGGATCTTGTTACGCTCCGTCTGGATGGCGCTCATGATCATCGGCAACCTGCGCCGCACCGAGCTCTTCCGCAACATCTCCATTGGCCTCGGCGTTGGCCTGCCGCTCGCTTTCCTCGCCATCTCCATGCCCATCACGGGAGCTTCGTACCGCATCGGCAATATCTGCGTGCCTAATAACCCCAGTGCGCTTGTCACGTGGTTTGGCTGGCTGCTGGCGTTCGGCACTATTAGCTGGGTCATGCAGCTTGTCACTATTGTTTACTGCTTGATCAAGTATGCGCGCAGTGCCTTGCTGCGCAACAATCTCTCAGACTCACTGAACAGCGACTGCGGCCCCTCGCAGCGATCCCGACGCTTCTGGCGGCAGTACAACCGCAACGAGTGGCGGCGGACGAAAGAGGTGCTGTCGCACCAGTGGCGAAGCCTGCTCCTCGCTTTCACTGTTGCGAGTTTGACGATTTACTTCGCCATTGTGTTTGTGCGGAAGACGACGGCGACGACGCCCTTTTACGGGCAGGATGTTGAGGGCGGGTCGAAGAGCGTCTCGCAGGATGACGTGGAGTGGGCGAATTGTATGATCGAGAATAAGGGGGACAAGACGAAGTGCTATCGTTTGGCGACGGGGTTGGGGCTGAATGAGTCTGCGGCTTTGGGGACGTTGATCCTTGCGTCTGTAAGTCGGTTACCTTTTGGGTAAGTCTTGATGAAAATGTGCTGACCTTGTCGACAGGCTTCCGGAAACATCGTCTTCCTCCTCATGGTCCGCTGGTCCATGTTCGTGGGCTGGTGGGATTTGATACGGAAGCCCTTTTCACGCAGGCTTCAGGGCACCAAGAAAAGCGATTGGACAATGATGGACCCTCATGACAATGCGGTGAAAGTCCCATCAAGCGTTAGAACTCCCAGTGCGAGTTCTCCCACTGCGCGAAGGAGGCCATGCACGCCGTGAGCAGAAGCGCAGGCAGAGAAAGTGCGGGGAAGGGATTGGTTCGGTTGTCAAGAAGCGGTTTTGTAAAAGTCTACATGGTAGAAGCGGAGGAGGCCTCTGCACACGTCTATAGCACAAGTCGTAGTTATACAACACAGAGCCCGAGCTCTCTCTCGACTCATGCTGCCCGTAGATGCAGCCGTAGCACCTCGAGGCACAACCCATAACGCCAAGCACCCTCGCGGCCAGGCGGCGCGGTAAGACACCCCGTCTCCCCTTCACCCGACCGGAGCGAACCTCTTCAAGCATCTCTGCTAGGCAGAGAGCACGAGCAGCGGCACCGCGCGAAGACACGGATTCCTACTGCGTGCGTGCAGCCTCATCTTTCTCTCATCACAGGATCAACACTTGCTCTACTTTTTGTTCCTCTCCGCCCGCTCCTTCTCGTGCTTCGCAATCAGCTCCTTCTGCAGCTGCATCGGCGCCGGCGCATAGTGGCTAAACTCCATCGTAAACTCGCCCTTGCCCTGCGATGCCGCGCGCAATTGCGACGAAAACCCAAACATGCCGTTCAGACTGCAGTCAGCGTAGATCGTGAAGTCCTCGGTGCCAGTCTCGGTGTCATTGATGACAGCGTTGCGCTTGTTGAGCAAGCCCACAATGTTACCCTGAAACTCGTTCGGCGCGGTCACGACGGTCTTCATGAGCGGCTCGAGAACCTGCGGCTGCGCGCCCAAGAAGGACTTGCGGAAGGCCTGCTGCGTGGCCGTCTTGAAAGCCATTTCGGACGAGTCCGTCATGTGCGTCGCGCCGTCGTTGATGACCATGCTGGTGCCCATGACCTTGTGGCCGAGCAGGGGCCCGTTGGCGCAGGACAGCTGGAAGCCCTTGTCGCAGGCGAAGAGGAACTTTTCATGAATGTTACCGCCAGTGACTTGCTGCTCGAAGTGGTTCTCGCCCATTTGGCCTGTGGGCTCCATCCAGCCGATGACCCGCGCGTAGTCGCCAGCGCCGCCCGTTTGCTTCTTGAGCAGGTGGTCAAATTCGACGCGCGATTGGATGGTTTCGCGGTAGGCGACTTGTGGCTGGCCAGTGGCGACTTCGACGTTGTATTCGCGACGCATGCGCTCGACGTAAATGGACAGATGGAGCTCGCCCATGCCGCTGATGATCGACTCGCCGGACTCGTTGTCCACATGCACGCGGAAAGTCGGGTCCTCGCGCTGGAAGCGAGAAATGGCCTTCGAGAAGTTGGGGGTGTCCTTGGTGTGTTTCGGCTTGATGGAGAGCGAGACCACCGGGTCTGGGACGAACATGGATGTCATGCTGTAACCTAAACCGCCCTCTGTGAAAGTGTCGCCAGACGCACAGTCGACACCGAACACGGCGCAAATTTCACCAGCACCAATCTCTTGCACTTCTTCCATTTCGTTCGAATGCATGCGGACGATGCGGGGCACCTTGACCTTTTGCCCGTTGCGAGCGTTGAAGACTGTCTGACCCTTGCGAAGCGAGCCCTGGTAGACACGAACGTATGTAAGCTGGCCGAAGTTGGACTCTTCAAGCTTGAAGGCTAGCCCAACGAAGGGCAAACTGTTGTACGACACGAGCTTCACAGGGGCTTCTTCGCGTTTCCTGTCCAGCGCCATGTTCTCAACTTCGGCAGGGTTCGGCAGGTAGTCGCAGACAGAGTCAAGCATGGGCTGCACACTCTTGTCTGCAAGCGCAGAGCCCATCAATACCGGTGAGAACTTCAGGCTGATCGTAGCGCGTCTGACAGCGGCTTTGATCTCATCTGGAGAGGGTGTCCGCTCATCAAGGAACGTATTCGCAATCTCATCGTCTACATCTGCGAGTGTTTCGATCAGGACATTTCTCTTCTCTTGCGCGAATTCGCGGAGGTTCGCAGGCACTTCGTCCTCCCGGACCACCTCTCCGTTCTGTCCCTCCGAGTAGATGGCCTTCATCCTGATTAAATCAACAACGCCTTTGAATTCGTCTTCCAATCCGATAGGCACCTGCAACGCGGCCGCCGGCATCTTCAACTTCTGGTTGATGCCGTCGACCGCTTTCCAAGGATTCGCGCCAGCCCTGTCCATCTTGTTCACGAAGCTGATCCTCGGAACATTGTACCGCTTCATTTGCCTGTCCACGGTGACCGTCTGTGATTGCACGCCAGAGACCGCACACAGAATCATCACAGCGCCGTCCAAGACTCGGAGCGCACGCTCAACTTCAATCGTGAAATCAATGTGGCCAGGTGTGTCGATCAAGTTGATGTGGTACTTCTCCTCCTTCATCTCGCCGCTGATGGGGTCCGGGTTCTTCTTGATCCAGTCACAGAATGTCGCGGCAGACTGGATCGTGATACCCTTTTCCCTCTCCAATGCCATGCTGTCCATTTTCGCGCCCACCGCATCTCTCCCTCGCACCTCGTGTATGTCTTTGATCCGTCCAGTATAGAACAGCACACGCTCAGTGGCCGTCGTCTTTCCGGAGTCAATGTGCGCCGCGATCCCAATGTTCCGAACTTTGTCCAATCGCGCTGCCTCCTTAGGATCGAGGTTCTCGGTGATAGCCTGTTGGCTGAGCGCGTTCGGGTTGTGGACCGCGGTGTCCTGCACAGCGGCGGCAACAGACTGCTGCCATCGTCGCTGTTGCAGTTGAGGAGCTAATCTCTGGTGGTTCTGGCCAGCGATCGCGTGGCGTTGGACAGGGAAACTCGAGGAGACGAAGCTGCGGCGGCAGTTTTGGGAGGTGCTGTTTCGAAGGGCACCGCTGCGCAGCGTCGCGCGGGCGAGGGTGTTGGCTCGCATTGTCTATAACGAGAGGATAAGGGTGATCACCCGAAAGGCAATGGCGGATGTTGGAGGGAATGCGAACGGACGGGTGGTCACTTTTTCCCCAGAGTTGCTTCGGGGGCCGGAACCGTTCCGCGCGTCTCGCCGACAGGAGAGTAGGTCTTTCGATGTTAAGCGGACTTCATCTTCATTAATGCAATTGGTCTTAAGCAAAGTGCTTGAAAACAGCAATTTGTTTGCTCGCTTTTTTTCTATGCCTGAATATTGACGAATTTGCGCTTGAGCGCTTTTGTCCCGCGCGTGTCTCGCGTCAGCATCAACCGCTCGCTCTTCAGCCCCATTCGCCTTTGTATGGCAGCTCTTTCAAGGTAGCATGTATAAGTGAGTTGTTGCTCTTAAGGCCGCTGGATATAACCACTATCTAAGCAATTGCTGGCAGCAATCTCGAAATTGAATGTGAAATTCGACTATCACGCCGGTAGCGGACGAGTAGTCGTCCTGAAGCTGTCGAAGTCGTCCGCGATAAAGCACCCACTTCCACCAAAAATCCACAATTGCAAAGGTACGGGTGTTCAGAGCAGTCTCCGTCCACAAATGTCGTCAGCTCGCAGTCGCTGGGTAGACTCTCGACAAAGTAGCTCTTGCAACCTGGACTTCGATAACAAACGTTACGCTCGGTGATGTGCAGCGTTGGCTCGCCCTCGCATTGACCTGTTGAAAATGTCGAGATGGATAGCGGGATGTTGAGACGGCGGCGCTCGTCTTCGCGGTCCCGATGGAAGGGAACTCGATGCTTCTCTTCGAATTCAGCCTGGCGCAAGTATTCTACTTCCGAGATAGGATTGTTCAGTCCGTCATAGTAGCCAGAAGGCAGTTCATTGGGATCCTGCGGACACTCTCTTGTTTTGTTGTCGCCATTGAGAGGGCCTACGTACGACGCGCAGAGCTCATGAGCTGCAGCATCGCTTATCACCCGTCTGGATAGCGATCTTGTCAGTTTTTGGCTGGAATTTCACTTCCTTGGAAAGGGTCCTAGAGAGCGGGAAGATACCTCGCTGTAGTTCGTTCGACTTCCCCTGATCCGTCGTCAGCGGCAGAGGCTCCGAGTTGTGCATGAAAGACAAGCAATAGAATCGGAATGAGTTCCAATGACCATTGCATTATTATTAGTACTCATGGACACTTAAAGACGTTCGAAAAAGGGTAACAGTTTGTAACGAAGAACTGTATTCTTCGACGGAGAGGCACGAAACGTGAGGTTTGAAAGCAGGGAAAAAGGCGATTCATCAGGATTCCTACTTCCGAGGAAACCTTGCATTCAGTTATACTTCCTTCGGTCATCAATCGCACGGGTCGAGTCAGAGGTTTCATTGAGAGCGAGCAGACTGGAGTGATGTGTTGGTTGTGGTAGTAAAGTTGGGACCATCAAGGGCGATTGCGTCCTGACACGACCGGTGACGCACGGACCACGTCGTCCAAGTCCCCCGGCAGCTGCTTCCGCGACTTTTCCTCGCAACTGGCAAAAGCGAGGCCTTCTCACACGCCCTGCCTAAGCATAAACTCAACAACTTCTCGATCGCGCTGTAGCTGAACGGCGAACATGTCCCTAGTACCCGCACGCAATGGCGCAAACGCGCCTCCCAAAAGATCCGCTGATCTAGCGCAAGAAACCCAAAAGACCTCGACCAAGGGCAAAGTGCCTACTGGATTCGCACAAGAAGTCGCCATCTCTGAGCAAAGCTTCCGAAACCTGCACCGCGATGTTCAGAGACAGCAGGCCGTTGGCAAGAAGCGCAAGCGTGAGACAAAGGGCAACAGCGACATCGTCTACGGCGCCGGCGCGTACAAGGGACCGTGGGCGAAATACGAGGAGAAGCGGATAGACAGCGATAGTGGGGAGGAGGTGGAAGTGTCTGGCGATGAGAGCGGGGAGGAGATCATCTACGAGGAGGATGCGATTGCGCCAGTGCCGGGAAAGAGCACACTTGCGGGCACGGCGTATGAGGAGACGGGCGCGGACAAGGAGACGTCGGTGTTCGAGGGGTCGCAGCAGTACGATTACCAGGGCCGCACGTACATGCATGTGCCGCAGGATCTGGATGTGGACTTGACTTCCGACTTTGAGAACCTCAGCTTGAAATGCTACCATCCGAAGAAGCAGGTGCACACTTATCAGACGAAGGACGGGAAGAATGCTCACGAGCGCGCGTTGACGAGATTACAATTCTTTCCTTCGAGTGGGCATATGATATTGTCTGCAGGTGCAGATGGCAAGGTGAAGCTTTGGGATTGCTATCACGACCGTGAGCTGCTGCGTTCTTACTCTGGCCACACCAAGAGCGTGGTGGACATTGACTTCTCGCCCGATGGTACACGTTTCCTCTCCGCTTCTTACGATCGACAAATGAAAGTTTGGGACACAGAGACGGGCACATGCCTAGGTAGATACAGCACAGGCAGCACACCACACGTCGTACGCTGGAATCCTGACGATCGGAGCGGCAAGGAGTTTGTCGCGGGCATGCACGACAACAAGATCGTCCAGTTCGACACCCGTCTCCCCCCGGATGGCGATCGTAAGAACCCTGTCCAAGAGTACGACCACCATCTGGGCCCCGTCAACACCATCACCTTCTGCGACGAGAATCGCCGCTTCATCACCACGTCGGACGACAAGTCGCTTCGAGCCTGGGAATGGAACATTCCCGTCCCGATCAAATTCATCGCCGAGCCCTACATGTTCCCCATGGTCGCGTCGACATCGCACCCGACAAAGCCCAACGTTCTACTGCAGAGCAGTGACAACACAATCAAGGTGTACAGCACGGGCGAGAAGATCCGGGCGAACCGCAAGAAGGACTTCCGTGGACACAATAATGCCGGGTATGCGGTAGGTCTGGACGTCAGCCCCGACGGCGGAATCGTGTGCAGTGGCGACACGGGTGGGTGGGTGTGCTTCTGGGATTGGAAGACGTGCAAGATGTGGCACAAGCTTCGTGTGGGCGATGGTGCAGTTGTGGCAACAGCCTGGCATCCAAGGGAGAGTTCCAAGGTCGTGACGGGAGACATCAACGGAATGATCAAGTACTGGGATTGAGAAAGATGAAGTGAAAGCAAGTGGAAGATGGCTTTGGAACCCAGCCGGAGAAATTCAACGAGCGTGAACGCTGCAAACACCGCACTCCGAACTCCAAACGCTGCCCCAGACATCATAACCTTGTCGAGAAGGACCTCGCCAGGTATTTGACCGTGCGATTCGCCTCCGGATTCGGACACCAGCTCACCTTCCGCAGATCTGCCAGCTCATCTTCCTCCTCCTTATGGTAAATACTGCACATCTCCTCCACTTCATCAACCCCCTCTTCCACCTCCTCCTCCTCCTCCACCTTCCACTGCTCCTCACTCTCCACCCTCCACCCCTGCTTCTCACCCCCCATTCCAAACCCACAAC
>JAWXCT010000109.1:191793-213293 GCA_034509035.1 Saxispiralis lemnorum
CATCGGCACCTGCGCCCCCCTGCTAACCGCCCCACCATTCTCCACCTTCAGCCCCAGCGCATCACCAATCATCGGCAGCCCGCCATCCCTTAGCGCCACCGTCAGGCTGCCTAGACTCTGCTGCAGCTGCGGGGAGCGCAGGACACGCGCCAGAATCTCGCGCTTTTGCGTGTCGGACAGCGCGGCGATGGCAGCTTCGGCGTTGGCGGATGTGGGCGCCGTGGGTGAGCTGGCGGTGTCGGATTCCTGCTCGAGGAGGAAGAGGTCGGCGGGGAGGTGGGCGCACAGGGCGTTGATTTGGGCTGGGGTGGTGGTGTCCGCGTTGATGTAGGGAAGGGTGGTGGATGGAGTGAGGAGGTCGGGGAGGGTAGTGTAGGGGAGGTCCATTTGTTGCTGGTTTTGTTGGGTGGGGGCGGATTGCGAGCTGGTGCTGCCCGAGTTGAGGGAGTTGAGGAAGTTTTGCACAATAGCGGAAGCGTCTTGGGGTCTACCTGGGAGAGATGGGACTGTTAGCTTACCTTGTTTTGGTAGGGGACGGCAGCATTTGTAGCGTCTGTAGCAGCAATTTTGGCTCGCTGTTTTACATGCAGTCCTCTAGCCTTTCGGTAAACCCGAACGCCGTCTAGCCATTCATAACAGGGCATCATGCTCATGCCGATGCTGCGGCACAGCTCTTCATACCACCCAAAATATTAACGCCAGGACAAAGAAGTTTAGCACCACTTACGCTCTCCCGCCGTCAGCGCCACCCTCGCGGCTGGTCTCGCCTTCATCCCTGGGATCCGCTCCTGTCGCATCTGCGCCGGCACCGCCAGTTCCTGACTCCTGCCGATCCAGATCCATCAAATCCTCCCCTCCGTCATCATCTCCCCCGCCATCTCCCCCACCAGCTCTCCGAATGCTCTCGATCTCCCGATCCACATTCACTTCCTCCCCACTCAACACATTGTTGACCACCTTCCCCAATCGCGTATCCCTCTCGCTAAACCTGTCCACCTCCCCCAAAGGCTTGCTCTGCATCCAAAAATACTGCTTCTCGCCTGAGCTGGAGAATTTGAGCACAAACACGCGGCCGGTGGTGGGGCTGCGCAGGTTGTTTTCAGCGGAGGTCTCGGTGACGAGCGGAGTGAAAGTGGCATCGCCGGGGATCGTAATGAGGTCTAGTTCGGGCTCGGTGGCGGGTGCGCCGCGTGACCGCCAGCAAAAGTGGACGAGGTCATCTTCGGAGTAGAGGTAGAGGTATCCTGGAGTGCGCTGAGGGACAACTTTGAGGCCTTCGGTGTTGCAGCGGCCCGCTTTGAAGGTGATGAGTGCGTTGTTCGACATCGTGATCAGGCCTTGATCCAGTGGTGGTCGTGACGTTGACGCAAAAGGGGGGATGACGTTGTAAGGACTGGTTTGGCGTCTGAAAGGAAGTGGCAGCTCATCATCAATGAAGCTCTCCACGACTCGCATGCCAAGAGCTATCAAACACGGCAGGTGCGCCGACCGCGGCTGGACGAGGTGCGACGACACCTCCCACTCAACTCTCCTCATTCTCTCCAACGGCACACCTCTCGACTCCGCCCCGCCCTGAATTCTACTCAAGGGCGACGTCAACGAAGCAATGTCCACCATGCCGCTGCTCCGCCCGGCTGCGCGCCTCATAACCGCCCCTCGCGCGCGCCTGCAAATCGTCTCGAACCTCGCCCGCCAGACCCAGCAACCGCAGCAACGAGCAATCAGCAGCACACCGGCACGCGCGGCCGGCGACGCACACGAGGACCACTACGACCCGCCGAGCGGCTGGCTGTTTGGCGTGAAGCCCGGCGAGCAGTATGAGAAGGAGGGTTGGGAGAACGTGTGGATCTACGGGTTCTTTGGGAGTCTGTTGTTTGGAGTCGTAGGATACTGCTATAAGCCGGACACTAGGTGAGACATTCTCAAAATCGAAAATAGCCCCGTGTGCGGGCCTTGTGAAAGATTCTGGACCTAACCAAAGTTCGCGCTGCAGCATCCAAACATGGGCGCTGGAGGAGGCAAGGAGGAGGCTCGAGGCTGAGGGCATTCTGGAGGACCCGGAGAAGAAGAGATGAGGACGCAAGCACGGTTGGAGGGTGGTGTTATGACGGTTTCCGGCGCCTAGAGAGGACTGGGCAATGTTACAAGTGCGACTAGCTGATTGCCTACTGAGATGTAGATATCCGAGACATCCAGGAATGATAGAGCCGCTGCAATTCTTTACAGATGCTATCATACTCCCAGCTGGTGTGCAAAGTCTGTTTTGGAATTGGTCAGTGCTGTAATACAAAGCAGCAGTAATGCATCACAGTCACGCTTGAATTGGCCTCTGAAGGCTCAAGCATTCACCACCGTCGACGATGGCATTCTCCATTGACATAGCAGGCCTCGCAAATCTTCTCGATCTCGCGCATAGTTTCTGAACTCTAGATCAACCGCAGGTTCACAAAGCTACCATCTTCTCTCGCGCTGACTGATTAGCAGACAGCACAAGAATCCTGGTCGTAACCAACCCGCGCGGCTTGTCAACGACGGATCTGTAGTTCAACAGCCAGCTTAGCGCTACAACTCGCCTCTGGCCTTACGATCGCTCCAACCGCGCAGCACCCTTCAACACGTCACCGACCGTTACATTCCCGCTGCCGTTTCGTCCTGTCACAATGTGCACATGGATGATAGCTCACCACCTTCCTTGCGCACACCTTAATAGCTGGCTTGCACGCTGCCTGGAGGCCAAAAGGATCAGCTATCTCGACCCCTGCGCGCCAGCGCCTTGGCTTGAGTGGAAGTATTTTGAGGATTTCCGGTGCCCAAAGTGCTCGATGCAGTTGAAAAAGGTGGAGGATTGGCGGTTGAGGTGGACGGAGTCGGCATTTCCTGAGCGATATGAGAGGGCGCAGGCAGGCTTAGCCAGTGGGAGTGTGTTGGCGTCCGAGAAAAGGATAACTCAGGGGTTGTTTGGAAAATAGCGACAAGAGGAGGCAGATCTCAATGATTGAAGGGCTGCCTGGACCACTAACAGCGCTACTACAGAAGGGTTGAATCATAATCGCTGATATGCACGGAAAACATGGGTAAGCGGCGATCCACACGCACACCAAAGAAATTCCCAAGAGCAAGGGCACTAAGCCTTGTTGCTCTCGTTTCAAAGACCAAGCTAAATCCTGCCGCCAGTCTTGGTCGACCGGTCTTGGCTGTTCTGTGTCTGTATCGTGTTTAGCTTTCGCATATCCGCATGTTTCGAAAGGAGAAGTGGTCTAACGGTAGGGTACCGTGGCCCGTACGATGGCCGTGACGGTAAGTCTGGCGATAAACTCTAGCCGCTTCGTGGTAATTAGAGATACTTCTGCCTTGCGGCCTTGACTGGTGGGACGCGCGGGGATGTGTGGTTTGATTGCCGCCTTCCCCCATCTTTTTGGGGCGATTCTTTTCGAAGGGTTCGCCTTTTAGTGGATTTTGCGAGAAGGATGGCGAGCCTGAATCTTTTGATAGGAGACAGACGCTGCTAACAGCATTGTGATCTTTAGGGTGGCGGGTCTTATAACGGTGCCAGGACAAACGAGGGGGTAAGGGTCATCGTAATGCATAATAGATCCGGTGGCTGACCGGAAGAGAAAGAGCGGCCGATATGTCTTGGCGATTCGTCCTTCACTGCGCCAACTTTCGATGTTCAATCTACTTTTGAAAACCGCATCGTTTCGCCTTCAGAAAGGTATTGATCTTGATGCAAGGAAGCCCCCAGTTGTTGTTGCCGTCATCGATTCGTTACAACAGGTTGCCGGCCGAAAGAGTCAGCCACCCTCTCAGACGAAAGCACGCGGAACATATATATCCGCGCTGCAGACTTGGCCTCCTGGTTCCGCCAGGTCCCGCACCCTCTGGCTATCAAATCTGCCCCCAATGTACGACGATGATCCGAAGCTAGTTGGGTAGCTGCCGCACTGGAGATGGAGACCGTTTCCGAGGAAAAGGCTTGCAACGCTAAGGCTCGAGTGGCTGTCCTTGAAAGCAGCATGCTCAATCTGTGTGCAAGAAAGTCATCAAATGCCCGGGTTTGCTTAGCCTTATCACCAGTGGTCCATGCCATTGGCTCGGGGTTTCGTTATTCTGTACAGCGCTAGGGGTGGATCCACGGTCGACGGCAATCCGTGTTGAACGAGGTTGGCCCAGCCATCACCTTTTTTGACTTTTTGCGAATGCGGCTTGGTGCTCTTCCTGTCCCAAGCACCACTGGATGCGGAGCGTGCTCATTCGGACGATTCAACAGCGCGGAGGGAATGCTTCGATTGTGGCCTTTTCCACATGTTTCATTGTTTCTTCATCCCTCACCTCGACGATGAGCGGTCCGAAACACGAATCAAGGAGGAGTCTTCGCTGCGGCTTGACGTTGGGTTCCTTTTCCGTTACAGCTTCATGTCACCAAATCGGTGCTCCGTTGCTTGTATACCACTTGTGCTGCTTCCGCTGGGGACGAGTTGTAGGGGCAATCATCACCTCAGCCTGCGTCGCAAATCACTGACATGGCCACGACCAGACTGTGAAAAAGTTTCCAGTTGGTCGTGTAAAGATGAGCTGTCTTCATGTTGAAGGACACCAGCAATGTATGTTTTCTAGATTCCAAGAGAGCCAAATTGGCCATCAGACAAGTGCAGAAGCTGCTGCATTGGAGAAGCTTATGAGGTCCTCCCTGGATCTGCACCACACCACGGATGACTTGGCACTTGCATCCTCGAGGGTCAGCATTGCTCTGGCAGTTGTCTGACGGATGTGTGCAGTCAGTCCATCTCACAGATATCGCCGCTGCCAAGTGGTCGGGACGATCAGCCGAGCACGTGGGGGTTTCAGCTCCTGGGTCGCGCTGCGCTGGCCGGCTGCGCCGGCTTCACCTGAGGTGGACCAAACGTCTGCGCTCTCTCTTTTAGACGACATGGAAGCGCTCTTGAGGGCACAGCAGGGGAGGTGAACGCACGCTGATTGAAGATAACATGACGCCCGCCCATCTGACGCACGGCCATCGATCAGGCCAGCCATCATCCAGGCGCAGTCGAAACCAACAGTCCGCACGGCCAGCTCTGATTCGACGAGCCGTCTTTCCGGCGAGCAATGGCCGGTGCGTGGTCAACACGAGGGAATTCCATGCCACGAATGCGTCTGACAAGGCGCAGAGCAAGGAGCATCACATCTCACCGGAATCTCATGCACGACGGTGTCCATTTCGGGGCGGGGTAGCGAGGCTGAGGACGGGGTACGGGCCGACCGTTCGGCCGTCTTTGAGGTGCTCTGCTTCCGCAACGTCAAGCAGCGTTCGTGGCGGGAGAGACAGGACAAGACTTGTAGTTACAAGAGAGAGCATCAGGGACAACGAGAGATAATGGGACGTCTCTTATTTGTTCATTGTGGAAGCGTGTTTTTCTGCGTCGTTGTGGACTGATGGGAGCGGAGGTAGCGCAGCTTTCACTTCGAACACGCCCCCCCGTGCGCGCGTGCAGTAGCCCCGGGACTGGGCGCAATGCGAGTATGACTGGTCGGCGAAACCCCGGCAGAGGCCGCCCACCAGGCATAAAGCCCACGCACCACCCCCGCCTTGCCATTTTCTCTTCCCTCGCCCGCATCGCATCCCACCTTCACATCCACCACCGACCACGCACCAGAGACAGACAAGAATGGCTGCCTCTTAGATTCCCCCCTCGGACCCGTCGCCAACATACCACCACTCTCGTACCCCCTCCAACAATCTTCTGAGGAGTCTTCGGACCCCCCACGCGCCCCCCGTCCTCGAGACCGCGCCGCATCAGTGATCCCTCACCCGCCGCCAACCACGGCTCAATCACAACCAAGATGTCTTCCACCATCAGCTTCGGCAGGCCCAACGCCTCAACCAGTGTTCACCCACGACTTCGATCTGTTCCAGCCCTTGACTACGCCGACCCCGGCATCGCAGGCCCCTCGACGAGCCCCCTCGCTCGATTCGACGCTGCAGCCTTCGTTTAATCAGGCTTCAGCCCCCGCGTCTTACGCGCCCCGGACTCTCAACTCAGCTCAACAAGTCAACAACTCCACTCAGCGACCGCACAGCCGTCTCGTTCGCCCTCCAGTGCCTCTGTTCCACGCCCAATCCGCTCCCGGTCCCGCACCCCAGCATCACAGTGTCCCCCAGTATCAGCCAGACTCGGCAAACCCCTGCTTCGACATGGGTGGTGGAGGTAACCCTGTCTCTTTCGCATCGACTGCTTCGACTCCTGATCTGACCATGGATTCAGAGATTAACGTGGCCTACGAAGGCACCTTTGGTGACCTTGGCCCGGCCCAGGACATGCCTCTCTTCGGTGTCAACGACAACAACTTCGACTTCTCTCAGATGATGGGCCCGCCCGAGGGCTTCACGGCAGTCAACGCCGGGCAGCCTCACCGCGGGACTGTCTCGCCGAAGGACGTGTTCAACCACAGCAGCAACACCGACTCTGTTCCTCCGTCAACATCTTTCACGAACCTGACTACACCTGGCTCCACTCTTCTCGAGACCCCGGACGACGAGTACCACACATCTCCACTCTTCCCTGACAGCTTTGTAGCTTCAGACAACAACGCCAACGATCAGTGGTTCTCTTTGTTTCCTGACGACAACATGATCAACTCGGGCACCGCCGACATGGTCCGCACAACATCCACGTCGTCTGCCAAGTACATGGTTCACCCTGGGGGTGAAGGAAACCCCCGCAAGCGCAGCTCGACTGCAGCCGCACCTTCCCCTTCGACATTCAAGAGCCCGCCTGTCAAGCACTCAGACGTCAACGGCATCAACAAAGTGAGCAAGCGCGACAAGCCTCTGCCGCCCATCATGGTCGACGAGAATGACACTGTCGCCCTGAAGCGCGCGCGCAACACCGCGGCGGCCCGCAAGTCACGAGCAAAGAAAGTACAGGAGCACGAAGAATTGACAACGAGGATCACCGACCTGGAGGCAGAGGTCGAGCACTGGAAAGCGATCGCACTTGGCCACAAGACCATTCAAGAGACTACGGAGTAGTCATTCACTTGATTCCTCGCGTCATGGTCTGGTCGAGGTTGCATCAACTGAACAACAACACATGGATTGAATAGCAGGGGACTCTGCAACGCATGAAGCTGGTGGTGGAGGAAAAAGGTCTTTTCGGAGGTTTTGGGTTTTCTCGTTACCAAGGGGGAAGCATCATGGGCGCCTCGTCGCCCCCGCCCTGCTGGACCGCTCCCCACATTTCCTTGTCATGACGGCCGGTGCCGCGCCGTGGACTCCCACCTTCTGCGTGGATGGTGTCCTGGCGATTACCTGCGTGTGTCTTGATTTGCACTGCATGGTTTGAGAGCAGGGGAGAGGGAAGAGGGGTTGCCTGCATCGTGTGGATGATGCATCGGTTTTTGACTCCCACTCAATGCTCAAGGCATTGAAGGCTCTCGGTGCAAGATGTTTCGGAAGTGTGGTTTGATAGCATAGTAATGACAGTATTGCATCTCCATTGCACTGCATCTTTGCCTTGTCGCCTTCGCTCTCCACCTCTGCGCGTTCCCATCGTCCGCCGCGAATTGCAATTGTGTTGGTGATTCCGAAACGCCTGGGCTGCTGCCTGATTGCTTGGCTGCTCCCTTGATCTATACCACTGACGGTGGCTATCTTTGTCAGTCCCGACGCACGTTCAGCTCCACTCAGTCCTTACATTTGATCAAATCATCAAATAGGGATACGCAATAAGTTTCGATAGTAGGGGTCTTCCAAAACCATCGATCACTTGCAGGCCGGAATTTCCATCCCACCTCGTCTCCAATGCCGTCCCACGCACATCGCTGTTTGATACATTGCGCCTTGCGCAACGGTAACCGCACGTTTTTTGCCGCGTCTTTCGCTCAGGGTATTCGCATGTCATCCCGCCGCTCGTACATCTGTCGCAGCCTGTTGGTTGTCCCCTGCATGCACCTATGAACGAATAAATTCACGGTACTTTGGGTTCGATGGACCTTACCAACCTTTCTGGCTCTGCGGAGCCGGCTTGAGGTGCGGAGTGGTACTCGGCGGATTTGGTCAGGCGCCCTTGTGGAATCGTCGTTGTCGACGAAAGCCAGAGAAGACTCGGCTGGCCCGGAGGCATTGGTTGTCAATGTTGCTGAACACACTCGACTTTCCGGTCCGGCTTGGTTGATTGAACTTCTCGCTCGACTGCAAAGACCTTTATGGTGCAAAGTCGCTCATGAAGTGTTGCTTCGTCTCGAGCCCCGATTCCAAAGCATTGTTTGATGCCCATTTCGTCACAAAGAGGCTTGTTATATACGAATACTGGAGCCATGACCATCAGCAATGCATCCATGGTATCCAAGGTCTTGCTGGTCGAATACCCATCGCAGCCGCGCTCTACAGTGCTCAGGAGGCTGACCAAAGGGTTTCTGAGATATTGCTGATGAGTCGATACGTGCCCGAAGAGCCTGCGCTGCATATTGAAAGCGTTGCATACATGCTCCTGTCGGGGTGCATTTCTTGCCGTACGATTTTGCCAAGATGGATTTTTTTGAAGATTCCCAGACATTTTCTACGAAGGAAGAACTTTCGAGTGCTGAAGTCACTTGCTTACATGATCCGTGCCCTTTTGGCCCTTGCAAGGATTTGTCGAGCAGAAGAACGTAGAATCGCTTGCAAGAGCTCTGAGCGGTCATCTGGAAGCTCCAGCAGCTAAATGCAAGCAGTTTCTTAGCAACTTCACAGCAGACTCTAACCACGAGATGCGGCAAAAAGTAATCGAAAGTATGGCAATGTGATATTTCAGGATGCATTCAACCAAGAAGTTCGAAGTGCGTCGCTCAGAAATTTTGCAAGCGTTCGTAACCTGAACCCCTTGCCTTGCTGGCCATGATGGGACGAACCTACCTTCTGCTTGCTCTGTGCAAGACTCAAAGCGTTTTCGGCAGTCAAGATCAAGTATATGACGCCAGATGATCGACTGATTGAAAGATTAAAGCGTCTACCTAGCAAACGTCAATGACAGTGCCGGAACTCTTCACACTGGAAGGCGGTGCTCTTTGAATCTGCGAAGGCTTCAACGCAACTGCCCGATTTAATGATAGCAGACCCTCCTGACGTGCCCATATACAGCTTAAACAGCTGGTGATACAATCTTATTCCGCGCCATGAGCAGACACCTCAACTTCAACCCTCATGCCAGAGAGCCTGGCTGCATCAAGATTGATGAAAAAAGCCGTTCAACGCGGAAACTCACCCTAGCTGTGTGACGCCCACCGCAGTAAGAATTGGCCCATGGTCGGGAACCACTTCCTCAGGTTGCGGAATAGCCCACCAACGGACTCCTCCATTTTGACGACATAGATGCTGATCCGAAAGACTTGCGACCAGCCTTTGCCTCCGGCATGCTCTGGGCAGTGCTGAACGTTGTCGAAGGCTTGATCGATTTCGGCGTCGAGGTCGGTCTATAGCTCGCTTGTTCGGCGGTTCCATCCACCTGGTGCTGAAGGGTAGAGACCTTTGGACAAGGACGAGACGTGGCAGTCGAGCAACGACCGACCTTGACCGGCACACTCAATGCTATATTCAACGCGGTCCGCCTGGCTGTACCACAGGTCCTCCCGTTTCTCTTCGCCAAAACCAGGGTAGGCAAAGGATCCAAGATGCGACATTGTCTGGCTTGGACGAGTGTTGAGATGTCTGAAGCGTGAGAGTAGCTTGCGGTAGGCGACTTCGATGAACCCTTCCAAAAGCACCGGACAGAGTCCCTCAATAGCATTGCCAACATCATCTCAGTCAGTCAGCACCGCGATTGGAAATTCCGAACACCAATGTCTGTTCAGACGCTATGTGCGAAGCAATCCGGTGCCATTTGACGAGGTCCCCGGAGCGGTGTTCTTGTGTTGTCGTTGAAGGCTATCGATGTATCATTCAGCAAAATCGACATTAAGAACTTCCTTTTCTGGAACGCCGTTCTCTCAATAAGGAAAGTACAAGCCTCGACGACCCGTCGAGCATGCTTACAGACAGCGATGGCCCGGCCCTCGAGGTCTTATCTTCATGCGCGTCACTGGTCATTGAGGCGGATTCCGTCATTTGCAGAGCGATGGCTTTCGAAGAGGCAAGTTGAATCCCTCTGTATAGAATTGTTCGTTGAGACTGAGCTGTGATGTGGGGGGTCTGCCGACAGTGAAAAGTCAGATTGTGGTTCTTCAACCGACACATACGCTGAAATGATTCAGTGAAACCTCAATTAGTACTTGGTGTAAACTGCCTCAAATATTTTTCGTCGACACGAACACTGTGGACAGACAGAGAGGACAGCGAGACAAAAGCGGTTGCACACCAGGCTCTCATTGGCTCGTCAGCTCGGGCGCTAGTGGAAGTACCCCTCATCTACCCGATCCCGTTCAGGTCGAAATATTCTGGCTTTTGCCAAGAAGCTTGAGAAATTAGAACTCTTTCTGCCCTAAATATTAGGTATTACATATGCTATGGTGGCTGGTTGGCTTGTTGGGCTGGCCTTCTCCCACTTGCCTACATATACAAATACATCGGGATACCTACGCTAACCACCTCACAATCACCCGTCACAAACTATCGTGTAAACTAGCATCGTTGCGTCTTTTTCCACGCATTTTCACATTCAAATGGTCGGAACCGGAGCTTTGGTGAAAGTCGTCGCTGGAATCAAACCTACGATAAATAGCACCCAAATTTCGCGTCTCTGAATAGTCTAATATTCAGGCTCGAGATGCGACAGCGTTTGGGTGGAGAGCATCCTATGTGCTCCTGCTATCAAGCAGCTTTCGATGATCCTGTTGATAGACAGCATCGCACATCCTGGTCGCCTGACGCTCAATGTAGTGTACCGAGGGCGTCCATAGAATGCTCTCAGAGCCACCAGCGCACTGATGAAAACTGAAGAGATCTCTCTAATGTTGCCTTTGTGGTCTTGACAGCGTGAGGGTGTCTCTAATCTTCATGCAGGCCTCGGCCCGGTTCCGACCGCCGCAGGATGTCTGAGGTATGGTGGTGGAGATCTCGCAGCATTCGCTCGCCGTCGAGAGCCTCTTCATCCATTATCGACGGTTACCTCATGAGATCGCTCCTCCATCGCCATCATTCTTATAGCATGCATCATCCCGCGACTTTTAGATCCCGCATCCCCTCTAGTCTTTCTTCGCCTTCTCCCTCCCCATCCTCGTCCTCTCCACCCTTCCCAGCCAGTCCCTGCTCCCATAGCTGCCTCCCAGTCAACTTCTTCTCCTCAACCCTTCCCTTATTCTTCTTCCTCTCCTCAGCCTCCAGCTCCGCCGCCCTCCTCGTCTTCGCCTCCTCCATTTCCCGCCGAAACTCCTCCCGCCACCGCAGAAACGTCTCCCTCGTCACCTTCTCGCCTTCAAACTTGCGATTCTCCTCCTCCTCCGCCTTGGAGGCCTCAAACTCCTGCTGCGCCTGCACCGCATTCTTCCGCTCCGTAATCAGCAGCTCGGCTGCATCCTTCAGCGTGCTCACAAGCGTGAACACCATCGCCATCCCCATGTTCTCCTCGATGGTCGGCTGCAGCGCATCCATCAGCCGCGCCTTGTCCTCCGCAACGTCCAGGTGCTCGTGCTTGGGCGCATCGTGCGGGAGGCGGATGTCGAGGTCGGGCGGTTCGTCGGGGTAAGACTCGGGATAGCGGACGTTGAGCTGAATCAAGGGGGGCGGAGTCTCGTCTTCGGCGGGTGGCTCCACGTCGAGCGTGACAGTGACGCGGTACTCCGTGTCGGAGATGTCCTGGATCTCGTCGGGGAAGATGGAGTCGAGGACTTCGCGTTCTTCTTTTTGTTCCTCACGACCCATGGTGGCGATGTAGACTCCTCTAGTACAGTCACTTGAGAGCACCGAGGAACGTGTCAATGTGTGTGGGGTCGGGGTGACTGCAAGGCTGCGGTTTGACGTCCCACTTCCATTGAAACCTTATCGATAATTAGCCGAGTCTCGCTAGCGCCAAATTTTCGAGACGAGCATTTCCCACACTGTGCCACCAACATCGATTCCACTCGGATCTACAATCGACACTACACGTACACGAACTTCCAAAACGGAATCGCCCAAGACGAAAGGTAAAGAATGGCCAAGACGAAACCCGCATCAAAAGGCCGCAAAGCATCCAAGGAGCAATCCCAAAAGATGCCCCACGAAACGCCCGAAGAGCTCTACGCAGCCGCGGTCTCACTGGCCGAGCAATCGCAACCAGACGCCGCTCTCGAAAAAGCCTCGACCCTCTACCAGCAAGTGCAGCACAGCGGCGCAACGGCCGCACTGCCCGCGCTCAACCTCCTAGGCGAGATCAACCTGGAGCTGGGCGACGCGGACGCGGCGCGCGCCTGGTTTGAGAAGGCCGTGGAACTGGACCCTGAGGGTGCAGTGCCGGAGCCGCTTGGTGGGGGAGCGGAGAAATTCCTGTGGCTCGCGCAACTGTGCGAGGAAGGCGGGAAGGCGAGCGTGGGCTGGTTCGAGCGCGGGGTGGTAGCGCTGCGGGGCGAGATTGCCGGGGTCGAGGCGCGAGAGGGCGCGTTTGCGGGCATGGAGGAGGAGGCGCTACTGGTGTTGCGGATCGAGAAGAAGCGGCGGTTGGCGAATGCGCTGTGCGGCATTGTGGAGGTGTACATGACGGATCTCTCGTGGGAAGGGGATGCTGAGGCGAGGTGCGAGCAGTTAGTCACGCAGGCGATGGCGGTGGAGGAGGAGACGAGTGCGGAGGTGCTGCAAACGCTTGCGTCGGTGAGGTTGTCGCAGGAGAGGAAGGACGATGCACGAGCCGCTCTGCGGAGGTCGCTGGAGACGTGGCAGGACGCCGACCCGGAGGATGCAGTGGTGCCCGAGTTTCCGACGAGGATTTCGCTGGCGAGACTGTTGATGGAGGCGGAGATGGAGGGGGAAGCGCTGGAGGTGTTGGAGCGATTGGTTAAGGAGGACGACCAGAGTGTGGAGGCATGGTACTTGGGAGGGTGGTGCCACCATCTACTTGCGGAGAAGGAGAAGGTTGGTCTGGCTCCTGGCGAGTTGCCCATCCGAGAAGGCGACGAAAACGACCCATCAGAGAAGGCCAAGAGTGTCGATGGAGCGATGAAGGGCAGCCGCCAATGGCTCAAGATGTCGCTCAAGCTATCTGCACTCTTGGAATACGAAGACGATCGACTCCGCGATCACGCAAAGGAGCTGGTGGCCGAGCTCGACGCCATTCTGGGCCCCGAAGATGAGCAGGCTGAGGGCGGCGATGAATGGGAGGACGAATGGGAAGGGATCGAAGACGACGACGACGAGGATGAACAGCTGAACGGGAACGCTGATGCCGAGATGAAGGATGCTTAATTCATCGACACTACTCTAATAACGCGCGCTCGATCTCTGTCTCTCAGGCCATCGTCGCCCGATCAATCGCGGCCTGTTTGGCACACCACCCCTCCGTACGACACCACAACCGCCAAGCACACAACAAAAGCATCGTTGCAGACCCTGAGCCTCAGCCGGTGCCACACCCGCGATCTCCACTCTCGAATGTCGGAAATCGATCACGCCCCGAACAGACTTCTGCTGCACGACCTTACGAGGCAAAAGCGCCGTTTCGCCTTCCCCACGTTTCCCACACTGGGATCGCTCAACGGCTGTGTTTCACCTGTACCAAGGGGCGAGACTCCTCCAGCTTCTCGTGGACGGGGTATTGGTCGAAGCGGGGTCACCTGATGGTATTTCGACCGGCGGACGAGGTCGGCGTGCTTGTGGTTGGGCTTCGGATTAGGTTTGCGGTGCCGCCGTTCAATGACAGGTCAGCGATGGGGACGAAAGTTTGATATATCCTCTGGCTATGCGGGGGAGGGCCTTCGAAAACTCCACTCGTCGTGATGTGGAGGTGATGGGGCGCTGAGGTTGACGAGAAACTGTTCCGTAGCGGTTGTGTTGCGCGTCGCGCTGCAGCTTTTGCAAGGAGGTATTGTTGAAGTAAGGATGTCGAATCAATGGACGAGAAACGACCCGTCCGTGATGCCGAAATGTCGAGTGCGTCTAATGAAGTCTGATACTGTCAACTGACAATCGATTGGAGCGATGCTGAATCAAACACCCCCAAACCTCGCCGACTGCCTCCCCTAAAGTAACCCCAGCCGAACAACCACAGCCCCGAAGCCTCGCCCAGCAGCCCCTCCAGCCCCCCGCTCTCAGGAATCCCAGCTCCAACCGCGTGCGACTGGACCACCCGCGCGCGGGCACAGCGAACGTGCGGTTGCACCAGGCGTCTCCGCATGCGGCCTAGCCCGCCCCCAGCCGTGCCATCCCTGGCTCGGCTGCATCCGAGCCCTCTGCGGCGCTCCAGCAGCTGGCTCCGCTCTGCAGAACCCGGCGTGCCTGTGTGCGCATGTTTCCAGTTGCACATCTGACTGCTTTGGATGCGGCGCAGGAAGAGGCAAGCTGCGGCGCGCCTTGAGGCGTCCTTCTCCATGACGGTTGCGGTCGTGCGCGGTCTGCGTGTTGGGCTGGAGAGCGAGAGGCAGTGCGCATTGGTCGGGTTCGAGGGCCGGCACGGTCTAGACTGCATCGTCGCTCTTGTGAGATCGTTGCAGCCAATGCGGTCAAGGGTCGTGCGAGGGCCACAGAGCAGGGCCCAGAGACCGGTTCGAAACGTCGAACATGGACGCCGCCGCGGCTGCCGTGGGGCTTAAGGGTCCCGAGTGCACGATCCCGGAATCATGCGCGCTGCAGCTTTCCGTCTGGTGTGCGCTCGTCACGCCGCATTCGCAGACAGCAGATGCAGGTACTCTGGCGATATGGCGTCCGGTTTCAGCCGCGCGAAGCAAAATGGGTAGAGGCTGCCCCTCATGGCTAGGAATGCGGGTAGCCAAGGGGAAGCCGAGTGGGGAATGTGAGCGCTGGAGGTGCGTGGAAGGAACAGATGCACAACACGGGCACAGGGCTCAGACGTAGCAGACACAACGTTCGCAACCTTGCCTTACCGCCGTCAAGCTTTCGGGGCGTTTCCCATATACTGCTGCACGTCAGCAGCCCTATGTGCCCGCGAGCAGACGAAAAGCTAAAGTCGACGTGCGTCGTTTCTACGCAACTCATTAGGAGCATCGAGCCCAGCAACTGCAGTCGCTGGGTGAGCAGGCGTCCCGCCTGTCAGCTACGACTGGGTCCCACACGGGTCAGGACTGGTGGCGCGGCAGACTTTTGGCGCGCGGCGAAGATGACCGTTTGAGGTAATCATGGGTCCCGCTAGCAGATGGCAAGCCGTCCGACGTCCATCGTGATGTGAGCCAGAGCTCGGCGACTATCAGCTTCACCCTCTATATTGATATGCATCGATGTTGGCAATGGCCTTTTCGCCGTTCGTGATGATGCGACGGCGCAAATCGTGCAGAGGGTGCGTTTCCGAAAACGGCCATCCGAGACCTAATTCTTGGGCGCAGGCGGTAAGACACTCCTGACGGATGCGGTGAGCGGTCTTCACGTCCGTCTTCAGCGAAGCAGCAACAGCAATGCAATCAGTCAACTCGAGGGCGCATTTTGCTACAAGTATCCTGACGTGCCAGCTCGCACAAAGGACCTCGTGTCACCCGTAGAGTTCTTTCTGTCGTCCGCTTGCTCATCGTCGCCACCTGCATCTTCCGAGACAAAGGCTTTGCCCCCAACAACAACATCGATCCCAAAGGAGCTCATCTTCAGCCTTGCAGCATCAGCAAAGAGGATACACAAGGCTTACCGCGCATCAAACCCAACAGCAAAGAAAACACGGCCCGCAACACGCGAGACAAGATCGTCGTGGCAGCGGATAGTCGCACAAGGTATGTTCCTTATCCGCCCTGGCGAGCAGGGCATGCATGTATGCGTGATGAGACAAACTGCCGGATGGAAGGCAATGGGTGCCCTGACTTACAAGACATGCAGGCTCATTGTGGCCGGACGTTTCTTAGAAGTGACTGGGCATTCGACCCCTTTCTGTTCTTGCGCCCGTTCATTCCGTGGTCTCACGGTCCGACGTTCACCGCTTCAGCGCGAACAAAGGCATGATTTCGACGAGTGTCATGCATCAAGGCGCAGCGAACGACGAAGAATATGCCCATAATTTGGGAGTGGTCGCACAGCACAACGCCCTCACCAGCACTGAGCCATACCCTTCGTTTGGGGACGATAGGGGTCTAGGAATCTCCAATGTAAGCCAAGCAGATCTAAGCATACCTGAACATCTCGCTGACCAGATTTCCAAGTATGGCGACTATGCGCCCGTGGCAATATACAAAGATGATCAGTCTTACCTCCACAACCCGCCGAGCCCTCGCTCCAATACCGCGAGCGAAGGCATCCGCACCCGTAGCGGCCGCTCGACGCGTAGAACCGACTCACCTTTCAGCGGCTCCAGCAACCGCGTCTCCAAGTCTCCGCAAGTGCGATCGAAGAAGGATAAGAAGGGCAAGCAGGACAAATCCAAAGCAGTGCAACTGAAAGCGCCTCTGTCAGAACTGACGAAAGACTCCCCAATCGCACTTAAAGACATGGAGGCCTGGGTCAACCGGTCACCTGAAACCCGCAGGAAAGAGGTGGAGAAGCGCAATGGATACGTCACGCGCCCAATGAACTCCTTCATGCTGTATCGCTCGGCGTACGCGGAGCGTACGAAGCTGTGGTGCCAACAGAACAACCACCAAGTCGTGTCGTCGGCATCTGGCATTAGCTGGCCAATGGAGCCGCCTGAGGTGCGTGATCAGTTCAACGAGTGGGCCAAGATGGAGCGGGCGAACCATCAAGCTGCGCATCCAGAGTACAAGTTCTCGCCCAGCAAGTCGACTGCCAAGAAGCGGAAGGGGGAATTCACTGACGACGAGGATGATATGAGCGATCTCGATGCCGACCCAGATGGTGACTACCGGGGTGGTGGCAGAAATGTGCGTCAGCGCAGAAATCGCGATCATGTGGACCCCGGCTACTTGCCCAGCAATCTTCCCTACGACACGCTGCCGTACTATCACCAGCCTCCGAATGGTTACGACCAGTACGGCTACTCCCAGCCTCCAAGACCAGTGCCGTCGAACTACATCGATGGCAGCACGCATGCCTGGAACGTCTCGACGCCATCCGGGTACCAGAACAACATGCAGCATGCAGCTCAGTATGGCTACACGCCCGATCTGCGGGCGCAGACGCCTCAGTCCATGAACGGCTCTCAGACGGTCGGCGCCTACGGCTTGCCGGGTAGCCAGATACCGACGGAGGACCTCTTTGCCAATTCACGCACCGCCACACACATGCAGCACAATTACAACCAGTACGGACAGTTGGTGTATCCTCAGTACCAGCAGCAGCAATCGCAGCAGTATGGCCAGCAGTCCGCTTACGGTTTTTCGCCGCAGCAACGCACCCAGCAGCTGCCAGCATCCCAATTCCTGCAAGAGCACCAGCATTACTTGCAGCAGGCTGCACAGCCTCAAACGGCCGTGGATCCCAGCCTGGATTACGGCGCACCTTTGGACGTCCAGAGCGACATCAGCCACTTCAACGACGCGTTGATCGGAGACGGCTTGTCAGAAGCGGTCCTGCCAGAGTATTTTGAGGAATCAACCAGTCCGGACCAGACGCTCGCGCCGGCGAGAGATCCGGCGGAGGGGCTAGATTATCAGTGAGCAGTGGGGGAATAGCAGGACGGCAGTGGATGGCGACAAGATTGACAGAGAAACTTCTATGTGCATATTGGCCTCCCTCTCAACACGAGGCCATGTAAACCAGGGCTTTGCGCTTAGTTGGGTGTGTATTCTGAGGCCGGCCGTGAATGCACGGCATGTTGTCTTTGCATGTCAATCGAAGGAAACGTGGACTTGCAAACGTGCTCGCATCAGCTGGGCCAGTCTCCTTTTTCCAATTGTATGGTGTTGTCAGACAAAGGCATTGTGTGGGTAGCACAAGGGTATGCACACTTCTCGTTGTTTGGTGAGTGGTGACAGGTGGCGCATTAAAGGAAAGGTCCAGGGCTGAGACGGTCCGGAGTTCACGGGCAGCTGCAAATATTCGCCCCGGTAAGGCTCCCGACTGACTTCGTCGGTCGTGCGATCAGTGGCGACAGGAGTTGAAGTACAACAAAGAGGAAGGAAGCGAGCCGGGAGAAACATCAGACCTGCCCCCGGCGCGCCGGAATCGGAAGCTCTTCGCGCGTCACGTGCCGACGCGTGAACATCGCTTGGCGCTGTCGCCTCCCCGCGCGTTGCTCTAAACACCTCCGGGCGTTCTGGTCCCTCCGGCTTTCCTTTCATTGCTTTCCCTTTCCACTCTCAAGGAATTCGGACGAAAGACTCGAACCCACGGATCGCGGACTATTGTAGCCGCAATCATGGTCGAGGAGCAGAGGGCTGAGCCCGTGTTTACTGATGTCGTCTTCGCCGTCATCCCCAGCGACGACATTGGAGACGAGCAGAAGCAAGAGGTAGGTCCTTGGGTGTTCCGTCTCGACTCTTCGCGCCTCACTTACAGCGGTTAAGCTCATAGGTGCCATCGTTAACAACGGTGGTCGCTACGAGGAGCTGCGCGAAGGCGATCAGCAACTCGAGAACCTGGACGAAGTCACCCACATCTTCTCCACCCACATCGACTTTCCTCAGTACGGCGAGGCGCTGCAGCATGGCATACACGTCGTGAAGCCCTCTTGGGCAGGTCAGAGTCTGAGGAAGGGAAAGCAGGTCACCCCTCGTCAGCATAGTCCTGACCCGAGCCAGTTCTTCCAAGATGTCGTCCTCACCTACGCCGACCTGCCGGAACCGGACAAAGATGCCATCGTGGCTGGCGTGATCGCTCTGGGAGGGCAATACAGTGGGCCTCTGAGCCGGATAGTGACCCACGTCGCGACTACGAGCATGGATCATGAGAGATGCAGGATGGTGGAGTCGAAGAATCTGGACTGCAAGCTCATACTGCCCCACTGGTTTGACGACTGTCTGAAGCTCGGAAAGAAGATCAACGAAGGCCCGTATATGTTCCCAGACCCTGAGATCCTGCGCTCGGAACACAATTCGAAACCGCGCGAGACGCCCTCCTCTGCTCTTGAGGGCGCGGGTACTGCGAAGCCGCTGAGCCCACCGCCGGAACACACGCCGTCATCCTCGCCGTCCGACTCTCGGAAGAATCTGAGCGCCTTCATGTGTAAGAACGTGAGGCTAGCGGAAGATTTGCAGCTGAGCGAGCACCTCCATAAGACTCTGACAGACCTGATCGCTCAAGGCGGAGGCACGGTGACAGGGGACATCGACGAAGCGGACATCTACGTCGGACAATACCGGGACGGTCATGAGTACGTCAAAGCTTCTCAGGTGAGCAAGGACGTTGGCAATCTCTCGTGGCTGTATCATGTCATTAATCGCAACAAATACACGAGCCCGCTCAGCAAGCTGCTCCACTACCCGATTCCACGCAACGGCATCCCAGGTTTTGCGCATATGCGAATCAGCGTCTCAAATTACAACGGCGACTCTCGCATCTATCTGGAGAACCTCATCAATTACTGCGGTGCCGAGTTCTGCCGCACGCTGAAACAGGATAACACCCACCTCATCACAGCACATACTAAGAGCGAAAAGTGTGAGGCAGCACAGGAATGGAACGTGAATGTCATCAATCATCTTTGGCTGGAAGAGAGCTACGCGAAGTGCGCGGTGCAGACCCTGAGCAATGCTAGGTACACCACCTTCCCTGCTAGAACCAACTTGGGTGAGGTGACTGGCCAGACGCGTTTGGACATGCGCACGGTTGAGCGTAATTACTTTGCCAAGCGCAGCGAATCTCCGCAGAAACAGGCTCAGCACTCATCCAAGAAGAAGGCCCAGTCGACATCGTCTACAAAGGCAGCAAATGCGAAGCTCACGTCGACGGCGCAAGCGACATATAGCCCAGCTCCGGCAGAAGACGACACTCCCTCTAAACCACGGGGCGAGACGGAGCCAAAGACTGCAAGGAAGAAATCTGGCGGACGTCCTACCACGTCTGCAAGCACGCCCCGGGTCGCAGACGAAGAAAAGGAAAACCAATCTCCGTCGGCGACCGCCAGTGGCAGGGCTTCCAAAGCAAAGGCACTTGGGCTGCTACACGGCCAAGCCGACGACATTGCACTCTACCAAAAAGAGATGAAGCGCGTGGGCGGAGTCACGCACGGGGGCCGCCGCTCCAGCCATGTCGAAGCCCAGGACAACTCTTCTCCAGCCCCGCCGGTCAAGTCGAAGAAAAAGCGTCCCAGCGATGAGAACACCTATGATGTGACAGCACAAGGAAGCGATCTGAGCGACGGCGAGACGCAGCCGCCCAAGCCAACCAAGAAGACGAAGCGCGGGCACACCGCCTCTAAGACCGGCTATCCGCCGGTCGAACACAATATGCTCCTGACAGGCGACGAACGCTACCTCAACGCGCAGCACAAGGAGCACACAGACCGTCAGAAGTTGCGCCAGCTGGGTGTGCATTTACTCTTGGAGCCGAATGCTAAAGAAGTCAACATCCTGGTCGCACCCAAGATTCGACGCACGCGCAAATTCGTGTGTGCGCTCGCCTGGGCGCCGCTGGTCGTGGACTCGAAGTATCTGGACTTCGCTCTCAAGCAAGGCAAGTTGCCCACGAATCCGAAAATGCTTGAGGACCGTGAAGGGGAGGAGCAGTACGGGTTCAGGCTTGCGGATGCGCTGGAACGCGCAAAGGCTAACAAGCGGCGTCTTCTGTCCGGCTTCACGATTTTCGTCACGCGCGACGTTGGGGGCGGCTTTGATACGTACAAGGACGTCATCACCATGAACGGCGGCGACGCGATGCTGTACCAGGGCCGCAAGGGGCTGAATATTCCGAAGCGTCGAAAGACGGAGATAGACGAGGAGACCGACGGCGCGGCGCAAAATCGGGCGAGCGAAGGTTTCGACCATGTCTATCTCGTGTCTGGGACCTCCGACAGCGAGATTCGTTTGTGGGAGAAATTCCGTGAGCTGGCCAGGTCGCAGGATCTGGTGCCTAGGGTTGTTGCCAATGACTGGTTGCTGAACGCCGCGATGGGCCAGCAGATTCGTTGGGATGCACTGTGGGAGCTCACGGAGGCGAATGTGGCCAGTAAGCGGAAGAACACCTGAATGTGAGCGCATGAGAGGAGCTGCTGCTGTTGCTATGATGGGGTGGGCGACGCTCGCTCTGATGATTTCTTGTTGGGCGAATGGCGGTGACGATTGCTCCAGAAGGATTTGATGATACTCGTCTCGTTTCCCGGTTTTAGCGCGGTGCTGGTCGGATGTATTTTGGGATGGCGGAATCAATGACACAATCTGGTTTGATCACCCTCTCGCATTTCTTCCACGCGTCTGACCCTGATCTCTGCTCACACCACCATGCGTCCTTCAAAAGAACTTCACCCCCTCCCCATCCCCCTGCCCGAAAACCTGCGCCTTCCCCTTCTTAACCAGCACCCCCAACACCTTTCTCAACATACCCTCGTCCATCCCCGCCCACTCCAACCCCACACCAC
>JAWXCT010000110.1:0-13383 GCA_034509035.1 Saxispiralis lemnorum
GGGAGAGGGAGGTGATGGGTGGGGCTCGGTGCGTAGATGGAGGAGGGGAGACAGCGGTGGTGAAGGGAGCTGGGGGCGATTGTCAGGGGGTGCAACGGGGGTCGAAAGGAGTGTTTGGACGGTTTGAGGATGCTCTGAAGGGGATTCTGGGGCCGAGGACTGAAGTTGGGGAGGTCGATGCATTGACTGGAAGGTCCCCGATTCTTGTGTCAGGCTGGCCATTTGGGTGCTGTGAGCAGGATACCCAACAGAAGTGCCGCGACGCAGTCCATCAGCATGTTGTCGGGCGAGCAGGATGGGGTAGCACTGCAGTGGACATCACAGCGCGAGTGCGCTTCTTCAAACGTCTTTTTTCTTTTGTCGTCTCTTCACGGGCCTTTCTTTCGTCTTCGTTCTTGCCGTTCATTCCCATCTCCTCTCACGCCGCGATGGCGTATCATTGTCGCCTGTCTTATGATCTCGCGCGCTGTGTCCGCCCGGAAAGCGAACGTACCTCTGCTTTATGGATCTTTTCCTCTTGAAACATCTTTCTAAATACAAGGAGGATTTGACTGCTTTCTTGCAGGGTCAGAGCCGAGAGGTCTTCCTTGGAAAATGCCATTGTGTTCCAGAGTCGGCTTCCCCTTTCTATGTTCCATTGAGTCGGCAATCTACGAGGTCTCATGGCCGCATCGGCCGTCAGTCTGTTGCGAGCGATGTGGTGAGCGCAGAGCGCTTTTTCGCTTGGCTTGATGCTGCCAACGATCGTAAATGCGGCGTGATACGTGCTCTTTTCTTTTCTTGAAATTGTCTCTTGGTCTGTGGCTTTTATTGTTCCGACTTGACCGTCCGTTTCATGCAGAAGTTGTGATGTTTGGATCACCGGACCCCCTTTTTGCCCAGCAGCTTCAACTTGCGCGGCCTTTCGAGGCAAATCGTCGTATGGGTATGTTGCACACATTTTGGACCACCGTTCCCACCTGGCTCCCATAGACGATCCATTATTTCAAAGGTAATGGCCCAACCATTTCCGACTTCTCTTGTGTGTTGTCTGTCTCGGATCAGCGAGAAGATCAATTGCTGTCTCACAGTAGGACCTCATGTCTTCTCCCTTTCGACGACGATCCTCCCCGATCCCTCACTCACCTTAATCCAAACCCATCCCGTGCCCTCATTTCCCCACGCCGACGCCGCCTGTCACCTGCCTGTCCCGCTCCCGTCCCTCATCTGGCCCCTCACGGAACCCCATATAGGGCACACTGCCCCGCCCCCCTTCCGCTGCTTTCTCTCCCCCGCCAACATCTTACCACTCATCCTTCCACACCCAACTCATCCGCACCCTCGCTCTCCCAAAAACTCCCAAATACGACCAAGGCGAACGTTCCCACGTCTCCCAACCGACACGCAAGCACTGACAGCCGCCATGCCTATGAACTGGACCCCCAACGCTGACGCGAAGGTACGCCTTTCTGCCCCCTTTTTACAACCCCCAAGCCTGCGACCATCAACACTAAAGCCCCTCCCCGTGTGCAAAAAGTCTCCCACTAATATCCCTGACCGCCTTAGCTCATGACCGGCATCATCGCGAAAAAGAGCATCAAGCTCTCGAAAGATGACCTGGCCGAACTCGCCGAAATGATGGGAGACGGTCCGTAGCTACCTTTCCACCGCACTGCAACCGCACCCCTCCCTGAGCCCTCCATTACCCTCCATTCCCCCTCCTCGAACCCCTTCCTGTCACCTCTGACCCCCCGCATCCAACCCGCTAATCTCCCTCCAGAATGCACACCCAAAGCAATCACGCACCGCCTCTCCAAGCTCAAAACCCTCGGCGCCACCGCTGACGCGGCCGACACCGCCATGTCAACCGCCAAAAGCACCGGCGAAAAGTCTACCGGTTCCAAGAAGAAGGGCCGGAAAGGCGGGGAAGGGGAGGACGATGACGACGAGGCCGTGGGGAAGAAGAGAGCCGTTTCGAAGGTTGAGGGGAAGGATGAGGAGGATTTGGGGGGGAAGAGGGTGAAGACTGAGGCAGAGGAGGTGCAGTACGGGGGGCGTTGTGGGTCGTGAGGGGGACGGGGAGTTGAGGCTCGGAGAGGGCTTGTGGGGGGCATTCAAGAGGGTTCCGATGAGAACTCAGGCGGTTTTTCCTTTTTTTTCTTCGACGAGCGAGGACTTCGATTTGCTGAGCATGCCAGGCTCGTGGGGGGAATGTCGTTGCCCGAATGGACCTTGCGAATGCTCTACGGGCGTTTCACGTAGCCTTTGGAGCGGCTGTCCCTAAAGCGAGGGGTGCAGAGCCATTCGAAGGCAGGGAATGTATCGACCCCGTCACTAGAAGCGTATGCAGCCAAGGATCCCCTTTCCCCCCCGCCCCAGACAGAGCTAGATTTCTTGGAGCTTTGCTCTGAATCGAGACCTGGTGCGATTGCATTGGATTGGCGTTTGCGACGAGTAACAGTACTTTTGCACTCGCGTCGATGTAGTCGTTGCCTCGCCGTTCTGAAACTCTCAGACAGTGGCGTGCAGGGCTGCTTGGGCGCGAGCTGACTTGATGTTTGTAGAGAACGCTTTCTTGATTGGAGAATTAGGGGCTATGGTGGTAGACACGCTGGCTGTTGTTTGACAAGCACATCTTGAGACGCCTCGATATCGACTGTGATACGATCTTTTGTCCGGTTCAGGGAGCCTATGTAGCAACTGATGTCCGCTCGCAGAGCAGCTCGTAGGAATGGAGACATGACAGAATGCAAGATATAGCATCACAGCGAAGACCCCATTTTGGCATACTGCCGGCCACCGACCTAGCGACAACACCTTCGAGCTATTCAACGAGACTGCGCATTCCGACTCTTTGCCCCCTTGAACTCTATTCACCTTTGCTCGGAGCAACGTCAAGCCACTCCCAGACCCGCTGGTCGATGTTCTTGACGTTCTTGCGGCTCTATCTCCACAGGGCCTAGGGGCTCTTTCAATACTTCTTTTCATGGATCACGGCGAGGCCACCAACGGTACATGAGAGCCATGACGACTTGTTCCCGCCACCACTGCTGGGATACTATATATCTTGTTCACCTAGCCCGGCCATCGCTCGGAGTCAACAACGTCTCTAACGTCCATTGCATGCAACGCATGTGTTCAAGGATTTAAACGTCCTAACTACGCCAGGGATCACGGCCAGGCCACCAACGTTGGATGAGGTCCATGACGATGCTCTTTCGCCGCTACGGTTGTGACGCCATTCGCCTCATACTCCTCCATTCACGCAAGGCGAACATGGTCATATAAGATGTCTCGCCCTTCCTCCGTATCTCTCTTGTCTCCCTTCTTTCCTCTTCTCACCACCTTCACATACAATCGACCCTCTGCACCCATTCGCTCATACCCACCAGACAAGGTGTATATCAGCAACCAAGTTTTGCCCATACCTTTACCTTCTTGAGAAACGAGCGACATCCATGCCTCACCAAGGCCCCTCCAGATCACGCTCCGAGGAAGACCGCCGCCGGCGCTTCCGAGCGGACCTTGACCAGCTCGAGAGCGAATACTGGGCGCACCGGGCCGAGCGCTACCGCATCGAACGGGTGGAGCGCGACCAGCACGCCCAAGTTCTGGCTACGGAATTCGAGCCTGGCCGCCGAGCGCGGCTGATGAATGAAGAGAGGGGCCGCCGGCGTATTTGGAAGAGGGACAAGCGAAACTTCTGGCAGGAGCACCAGAGGCGGGTGAGGGCGTTCCTGGAGGCAGAGGAGGAGCGGAGGCGGAGAGGGGCGGAGGGGGGACATTGATGCTCGGCCTGGAAGGCAAGAGGGACTCAAGTCATGTTGGACCCGAGGGGGCCGATGTGGCATTGGAGAGGGATCGGGTGTGATGGTGACCAGGCGTGAGATTGCTCGCAGAATGTTGGATGCTCAAAGCGTCCTGTGAAAATGACAGTCAATCTGTCCAGCTCCCCTGCTTCCTGCTCTTGCTTTGGGCAGAGAATTTGGTCTGACGGGCGGTGGTTTTTCACGAAGCATTCAGGCGATTGGCTGAGTAGAAGAAGTTGTCGAATAACTGAGCCACCTTGTCAGATCATACCAGAGCCCGTGAATTGGTACTTCGTGGGCCTAGTGGCGCTATAAATGGGAGTGGATCATCTGTGTGTGCGTAAGCAAGCGCGACACTGGAAACGATCAAAGACGCCAACAAAGAACGCACATTGCGCTTCCTCGCGCTCCTAGACTTTGCTCACCAACGGACAGGGCGACATTCCTGGCATTCAGCTCAGCCAGACCTGTTTCGAAGGGACCTAAACGCCCTTTCAACGTGCACCTGCATCCACCACGGCAAGGCCACCAGCAATGGATATGGACCGTGTGGATGCCTTCTCGCCCGCCACAGCTTCGATGCCATATACCATTTGCCCCATCTAGCGTCCTACTCACGTAGGCCAGACATGAGTTTTATAAGGCTCACCGCGGGCCCTGCAGATCCAGTCCTCTCGCTCTCCTTCTTCCACCACCTTCACGACGCAGCGCTAACACCACCGAACCAAAACCATCGGGAAAGGTGCATATCAGGCCTCGACTTCCCAAGTATACCCAGGGCAACGCATCCTGGCAACCACCAGCGTTATGCCCCTCAGCCGCTCGGAAGAAGAGCGCTGCGGGCGCTTCCACGACACCCTAGATCGGATGGAGCTCGAGTACCGCGAGCGCCGCGTCGGGCACAGACGCCTCGAGCAAATCCGGCATAACAGCTTCAACGCAGCCGTGTCGAGGGAGCGCAACGCTTCCCGCCGGCGGCAGCTGCTTGCCGACGAGCAGGGCAGGCGGCTCGCGTGGGACGTCGAGCAGCGGAAGCTCTATCGGTAGCATAGGAGGAGGGTGAGGATGTTCATGGAGGCGGAGGAGGAGCGGCGGCAGTTGAGGGACAAGACTTCTCCTTTGAGGTTAGGGTAGGAGACCCAACTGGATGAATCGTGGACTGAGACCTGGAGGTGACGGAATGGAGAGGCCACTGGTGTCTACTCTTCCTGAAGACCCATTGATGCGGCGTGGCTCCTCACTACAGGGGAATACTTGGGAAACGGCTCCGAGGTTGACCAAGTTTGCTGACCCTTGTCATCTTGCTTCGGAGGACAGTCAGGTTCTGACCAGTTGGGTTTTGCCAGAGGACCGTCGAGGGCTTAAGCAATCGGTATGAAATTGCGCTGGATCTTTCGATCCGTTGACTGTCCAATCTGTGGACCATCACTCAGTAAATTCGATAAGAGCATCTGAACTAGACCGACTGAACGTGACGCATGCTGAACCTTCCGGTGTTAACAATGACTTACCAGGTATAGAAAGCCGGTCAACAGAGAAACAGCTTCGGCTCCTGTACTCAACGCTATCCTAATTCTACAGAGAAAGCCACAGGGCCATCGCATCGTCGCCGCGCCACGCGCGTTAACAACAACAAAAACGCACAAACCTCCATCCCCAAGGCAGAATAGGCACGAAGAGGGTAAGACGTCCTTCCCCCGAGCCCACCTCTAGAACCCGGTGGCAACAACAGGAGTACATCCCGCTCACCCTGCCCTCCACCCCCTATCAAGCGGTCACTGCCTCTCTCCGCTCGCGACGCCAAAATACCTCCTCACATCCCAGCACTCGAGCCCGCCCCTCCGCTCGCCCGCAGAAAACAACCCACACCCCTCGACCCGCGGCAGCGAAGCCAGACTCCCGACATCTGGCCTCCCACGCGAAGAGACCAACGGCCGTCCATGCACAGGCGCGGTGGAAGAAGCAGCGGAAGCATTCTACCCCCTCCCGGCCGCCATAGCCGCTGCCGCCGCCTCATCCTCATCATCCTCACTCAACACGAGCTCATGACTCTCCGGCCGAAACCCGTTGACGGCCCCCACATGCCCACCACCATTGATTCCCAGCCCCTGCGCCCCTTCCTCCCCCTTCCCCTCAGCCTGCTGCTGCAGCACTGCCTGCGCGCTGACAATCTCGGCCAAACGCTTGAGCCGCGGCGTCTGTAGCCAACTAGGCGTGTACGTCTCGAGCGCGGTGATGACACGGGGCTCGGCGATTTCGTAAGGGCCGGAGTCCTCCATGTCGACGGCGGCGAGGAGGAGGACATCGGATTTGGGGTCCGTGACGCGCGAGGCGACGGCTTTCATGATTTCGCCGTTGATGGGCTGTTCGTAGTCGGCGACGAGGTATTGGTTGAGGAGTTTTTGGATCTGGTTGGGGGAGAGCCTAAAAGAGAGGTGGTCAGTGAAATGCGCGAAAGGGTATTTCAGGAAATTTGGGGTACTCACATCCAACAGATATCCTGGATGATCTCGATATCGTTGAGCGTGGCCTTCTTCAGCTGCAGCAGCTTGGTGGCCTGCATGAGGTGCTCGAGCTGCAGGGTGCCCTCGGGCATATCGTGCGACTTGCACCACTCCTCGATGCGGGTGATGTTGTAGTTGATCTGCAGGCCACGCTTCCAGGAGAGGAAATTGCGGCGCATGAGCAGGTCGTTGAAAGCAGTGACGCCCACCAAGCGCAGCAGCTCTGTCACCGTCTGCGTGACGATGCTGTCCTCGAGGAAGTAAGCCTTCATCGCCTTGAAGACGCCGTTGAGCAGGCTGAGCAGCTGGTCCATGCTGTACGCGGGCGCGTTGCTGGACTGCAGCAGTTTGCCCAAGAAGCGGTTGCTTTCGTTCGTAACGAAGCCGGGCAGGGATTGCGATTCGATGATGGCCGGGACGATCATTTTATGCAGCTTCTTCTTCAGCACCTTCATCCAAGTGTGGTAGATGTTGAATTCCAGGCTCTCAAGATCGTGCTTGACGATTTCAAGCAGACGGTCATATTCGAAATTGTCTGTCTTCTGCGCCTCGTACCAATCTTCGGCAAGAAAGACGAACGACAGCATCTCGTGCACGTTCGACAGCCAGAAGGCGCCGGGGTTAACGGCGTCCTCGCCGTCGTGCTGCATGACCTCCTGCTGGATCGATTGCATGACGTTAGCGAGAAAGCGCTCGGACTCTTTCACGAACCCATTATTCCACATCTCAGAAGTCACCAGGTTGATCAGATAGGCGGGGAAAAGGACTTCCTTATCCGTGGGCGGCGGGTTCGTGCCCGGCGAGGGGATCTTGAGATTCTTAATCAAGCCCATAGTAACCTCGTCGTTCAGACCATCCTCGTCCGCCAGCAGGTTCTCCAACTCCATCTCGACATTCTCGAGGCCCGGGTTGAAAGTGGATCCCGACAGGTTCTGGGTGTGACCACCCGTCGTCGCCCCGAACGCCATTGATACTGGGCGAGGGTTGAAAGTGCCGCTGAACCGCTCCGTGTTGATCGGCTCCGGACCCGCGCTCCTGCGCTTCGGCTTTTTCGCGCTGACCAAATTAATAAGCCCAGACGGCTGCGCCGGCGCGGCCGCTCCATTCGTCAATTCGCCGTTCACAGGCGCGGCGCGCTTCGCAAGCTCGAGCTGATCCTGCAACTCGGCCAGCTGCTGCCGCAGGCCCAGCTTCTCGCTCTCGGACACCGTCTTGCTCTGGCGCGTCATCTCGAGCTCCTGATTTGTTGCCCGTAGGTTCTCGCGCAGGTTCTTCTCTTCGTCTTGCAGACGACGCATGTTGGCCGTGCTCTCCTCGTAGCTCGCTTGCAGGCGCTGCATGTCGCCTTCCATCGCCTCGAGACGGGCGGCCGTGATGCCCGCCTGGTTGGCCTCGCGCTGCAGGTCGTTCGTCCGGGCCTCGAGCGCGTTGTGGCGCTCGCGCCAGCTCTTGAGCTGCGATTCGTAATTTTGCACCTGGCCCTTGAGCGTACGGTTCTCGCTGCGCATCGTACCAAGGTTCTGCGTGAGCTCGACAACCTTGTTCTCCAGCTTGTACGAAATCTGTTTGAGGTCACGAGCCTCCTCGCGGAGCGTCTTATACTCACGACGGGCCCGTCTCCCGCGGTGTAGACTCTGCACCAGCACCACCTTCCGCCTGTAGTCCCGCCAATCCTTAAGCTGCGAGTGACTTCTCCAGGTGCGCTGGATGGTACGTGCGGCGTCTCCTAGACGTTTGTCGAGGATCATCTTTCTACACAGCCATCCCTTGGCCGTTGCTTCAAAGACGATGAGATCGTTGCGGACGCGAAGGTAGGCCTTTCGCTCCTTCTGCCCTTTCCATACGCGCTGGATTGTCGTTGCCGACTTTTGCTGCCGAGCCTCGGCTGCGCGCTGTCTCGCCAGGAATGCTCTAGTAAGGGCCTGAAAGGCCTTGATTCCTTCGAGGGCTTCGAGATACCGACGGCGGTGATATTTTGCGCGCAGATTCTTTTGGATCATGATCGCAGCGTCGTTGAGGCGATTGGTGCGCATGGTCTCCAGGAAAGCCAGCATGCCAGCGCGGAAGAAGATCTTGGTGAGACCGAGCTGGTACTTGTCGGTGCCGTCGTTCTTCGCTTCGCCAAGCGCACGACGCAGGATGCTGTTGGCCATGTCGCGAATCTCGGTGGTCCATTGTGATGACGGTATTAACATGTAGTATCGCAGAGCGAATTCTTCGTATGTCCACCTCGTAGGATAGCCCGCACAACTGATGCGAACGGTCTCAAGGACACCACAAGCACGAAGTTGGCTGAGCACCATAGGGCCTTCAAACTTCCACGGCTCCTTGCCTTCATTCGGCTTGATACAGCGAATGTAGTGCACGTCTGTCGAGTTGATTGTGTTCATCAGTTCGATCAAACTGCTTTTGAAGATGCCACCCAGGGTCGGCTTTCTTGAAGCTGCAGCACCCATACGCTTGCCGGGTTGATTGGACTTCGGTGCCACTGCGGCATTGTCCCTCTCACGCACGTTGGCCGAAGCCTCCAACACTTCCGCAAGGAAGGTGTTCGACGAGTTCTTCAGCACTTCTAGATGCTCGTCCGGCACGGTATCTCGGTTCTTCTCGATGAAGCCCTCGCTCTCGTACGTAACGTCGATGGCGTAGTGGCAGACCGTGAAAGCGCTCTTGCCGAACCGAGGTTTCTTGTAGAACTTGTGCTTGTCGCCAGAGTAGTGGTGGTGCAACTTTGTGACAAAACTCTCATCCGAACCCATTGGCAAACGTGATTCTTCGTCCAACAAAGCCAGCACACCCATCTTGCTCTCGATAAGATCAATGCAGGGCTGGTTGTCGGAGAAGTCGATGAACTTCCACTCAATCTCTTCGCGCAAATATTCCTCCTGCTCGAGCTTGAACACGTGCTGGTTGAATTCCTGCTGCAGCTTCTCGTTGGCGTAATTGATGCAGAATTGCTCGAAACTGTTCTTGGCGAAATGCTCGAAGCCGTAGATATCGAGAACACCGATGAATGAGCTGACTTGTTCAAGAACCTCGTCGGAGGCCAGAAAGCCATTCATGGTTTCGACCAGCCAATCGAAGAGGCACGAGTAAATGAATTTGGCGACTGAGTCTCGGACGACAGTGGCCTGCTGCTGGGTGAGGTTAGACATTATCTTTTCACCGCGCGTAATGAGCTGCTTCTTGACAGTCCACTTCGCAAACTCGGCCGCGTCAATGCCAAGAAGGTCGCAAGCTTTCGCCAGAGAAGCCTCATTGGCGTCGAGTTGTGCCTCTGTCCTCGTCGTCGAAATTTTGATGTTGCCAATGTGGAGGAGGGCGGCGAGGACTTTCCATAATGACATCTGCAGCTCGCCAGAGACGCCGAGCCTAGAGAGGGAAGACCTGGTATCCGCAAAGTCTTTCGAATCGTCCACACCTTCGATGTGAGATGGTCCTCCCTGGTTGAGGAACTCGAAATGTTCTACCGGGACCAGTCCAAGCTCTTCCTTCTCTGCGTCCGTTGCACCCGCCACCAGCTGGTAGAAAATGTGGTAGTTGCGCTCCTTGAGGGGTTGAAATACCAGCCTCGAGCGCTCCAGCAGATATGTTCGTATTCTCGCCCCGATAATGTCGGTGTTTTTGTTGAACATGATCTCAATGTACTTGCCGAAGCGCGAAGAGTTGTCGTTGCGTGTAGTCTTGGCGTTGCCGAAGGCTTCCATGATCGGGTTGGTTGCGAGAATGCGCTCCTCCGTCTCGCTCATGGTATCGCCGCGCGCCTTGCTACGCATTCCGGGCTGATCCGGAGGTTCGCGAGTGGCGAAGTATCGCATGATATACTTGGCGCTGACGGTTTTTCCAGCGCCAGACTCGCCAGACACCACGATCGTCTGATTCCGCCCATCTCGCAACATGTCTGAGAAGGACTCTTCCGCAATAGCGAAGAGATGGGGCGCCTGTGATGCACGGTGCTTCCCTGCATACACCTGCACCATGCCAGGGACGTAGAGCGAGTCAACGCGGGCGAAAGGGTTGGTGGCGATCAGGACAATGCCGGAGTAGGTATATATCTCTTTCTGCAGGTAGCGCAGCTTGATGGCTTGTAACACGGCGGGCTCGTTCAAGTGGGAGAGGTTCGTCAAGTCGTCACTGGCCTCGAGCATGGCCGGATTCATCAGGGGAGGCAGGGTCGAGTTCAGGGCGTCTACGTTAAGGGCTTCGGGAGTCGTCTCGATTTCTTTAGTCTGCCACCAGATCGCCAGTCAGTAACCGTCTACATCCTCCTGCCCCCGCTTCTGCTTGGTAAAAGAACTCACCTCTCCGCTCTCCAACTGGAACACCAGCGTGACCTTGTCACCATCCACTCGCTTCTGCGTGACCTCGGAGGCAACCCAGCCCTCCGTCTGGTCGGGCTGCCACGCCTTGGTGCCGACATCGTACGTGCTCGACATCGTGGCACCTCCAGTCCTCAACCCAGCACGTATGAAGCTCTTTCAGCCGCGCGGTTCCGCCAGTTGGAGCGCGTCCGACCGTCTGTCTCGTGCAGAAAGCTAAGCAGCGAATCCACTCCAGCCTCTACCCAGCCAACGCCAGCGCTAAAGCCGTGTCAAACGCAAACTTCGCACGCCACCGCTCGTGGTTCTCTCGCGACAATTTTCCCCGGGACGCCGCGCCGCTGTCAGGACGGTGTGATAAGTTATGGGCCGAGTAAGATCGTCGCAGGCCGTAGGATCAGGGGCGTAGACAGAGGCTCATGCATTCTTCATCTGCTCGAGCACGAGGCGCAGTGAACGTTTTGGGAGAGGTGAAGGGGGGGGGGGTAAGCGGTAGGTGGAGGGCGGTGTGTGTAGAATAAGAAAATGGGGTCGGTGGGAGGAGAGACAGAGGGTTGTGGAGGTGTGTGGCCGGCCGGTCCCTGAGGTGTCGCGAGCCGGGACCTGCGCGGCAGGGGCTCGGCCCGGCGCAGGAGACAAAGCTGGAGCTGGCCCGGGCGCTTGTCGGCTGTTTCCTCTCCGCAAAAATGACCTCCCGCTGTGTGCCGAACGCTGCTCGTGCATGGAGGGCGCGTGCAGGGACGGTGAGGCTGGCAAAACGCCCTGTACCTGCGTCGAACGTCTGGGGAAGGTCTTGAGAACATTAAGAGTTTGTCAAGTCCCGCAGTTTGAACCACACTGCTATCATCAGTCCTGTGACACTTACGTGTCGACGCAAACGAATACCGTGGCGAGAATCAAACAACGACCTGTTATTGGCTCCTGACCACCAATGGGTCGAAGCTTTCAGATACATCACATCATTTCAAGTACACGTGTCTCATTGCTTCAAGGCACGCCGTGCTGGAAGTCCAAGTAGACAATGAATGCGAGCCCCGGCCCTCGTTGCGGTGGTTGTACAGAAAAGAAAAGAATGCCTACTATCAAATGCCTCCAACGCCAGCGCTGCAAAGTCACCCATAAACCCATTTAATTTTGAACCCAGGAGTGGGTCAACCCACAGAAAGACCAAAGCAATGAACGATTGACTGTTCTGTCATGGCATCAACTCACTGTCCTCCCCCTAGCCTCCAACCGCTTCCTCGCAGCCTCGAGCCTCTCAGCCCCGATCTCCTTTCCGTTCTTGTCCGTCAGGCTGGTCGTGCGCTTCTCGCCTACACACGGGACCCTCGCCTGCGCCTGCCTGGGGCCATTGATCGAATGCCACGCTGCGGAAGGTTTTTGTCGCGGCTCCGGTGGGGCGGTAGACTTTGTGGCAGCAGGTGGAGTGTTTTCCTTGGTTGGGGCAGTGGTTGATGTGTGAGGAGGAACCGCCGGTGCCGTGGGCTGTTTGCGATGGGGCGAGGTAGATTTGCTCGCTGGCTGAAAGGGGCTGGAGGAGGGGACCGGGAGGGACAGGTCATCTGCGCGGTCCGAAGGCAGATCTGATGGTTTCGGACGAGTAGGCGCCAGACGGTTCGTAGATCTGCTCGCAGTGGGCGACGGCTCAGGAGAGGGCGCTGGAAGGTCCGGGGAGACGAGCAGCGAGTCTTGTGGTTGTTCTTTTGTGGACGCGGAAAGAGCCTTTGACTCTACACCTGCTGAGGATGGCCGTACTCGGTCGCCTTCGCGCTGTCCATTCGGCACGCTGTTCACGTTCAGTGTCTTAAGAGGCGTTGCATTCGTGCCGCAGGTCACCGCGCGACTGCCACGCGGCGAGGACGGGGGCCGCTCGTTGGATCTGCCAAGAGTAGTGCTCGAAGAGTTGACGGCCTGAGCCCAGATGTCGTCGTGAGACTTGGTATGCACGTTGGCAGGCCGTGTCTGAGCATGCTTTGACGCGTCCGGTTGTGCCTCTTGAGACTGCTGTGGTGGAATGGCAGCCTCACTGTCAGCCTTGCGCGGTGACGCCTGACGTCTTCTCGCTTCTCTTGCTGATGCGAAGCGTTCTGATGGGCGTTGCTCGAACGCCGCATCCGCTTTACTAGTTTCACGGTCGGTTCTTCGCTCTGGGCTTCGTGATTTGGCCGGATCAACAATGGTCTGGTAAGGCTCAGATGGTCGCTGCACAGAGTCTCGTTCCAGATGGGTCGACGATTTGCTGGCCTTCTCGCGCAATCTAGATCCTGCGCCTGCCACTGCGTCGCCGTCGACGGTCCTGAGGTTCCTTCTCCCGTGAGCCTGCTTCTGATATACCTCCAACTCAGCCCGCAGATTGTTCTCCGCATCGCGACACTGCGTAAGTTGGTCTTCCAACTCTTTCATACGCCCTGCCAGCTCCGCCCGTGTTTTCTCCAAGCTCTCGACCCTCTTCTTCTCTTGCCTCAGATCCTCCGCCACAGCTGTGCACTGGATGTCCTTTTCCCGCGCATAGCTCTTCGCAGCCTTCTGCTTCGTAATGAGTTTCTTAACCTCACGCTGCGTGTTGGTGCGATACGCGTCGTACTCCCGCTTCCAATACCTCCCCTCCTCCGTTTTGGGGTTCGCGTACTCGCCCTGTCCCTCCTCCTCACTCTCGTCCCCATTCTTCTCCCGCTCCTTCTCCCGCCGTCCCTTCCCCTTCCTCGATTCCTCCCTCGCCGCCTCCAGCGCCTCTTGCAGCTTGCCCCTCCCCCTTCCCCTCCCCTTCTCTCC
>JAWXCT010000110.1:66573-82403 GCA_034509035.1 Saxispiralis lemnorum
CTCCCTCCCTCTCCACCAGTTCCCCCGGATGCCCATACTCCACCACCTCCCCCTTATCCAACACCAGCACCTTATCATAGTCGATGATCGTCTGCAGCCGGTGCGCGATGGTGATGGTGGTGTTTTTGATCTCGCGGATGGTCTCCTGGATCTTGGCGTCGGTCGCGTAGTCGATGGAGGCCGTGGCTTCGTCCATGAGGAGGACTTTGGGCGTCTTGAGCATGGCGCGCGCGAGGCAGAGGAGCTGGCGTTGGCCTTGGGAGAGGTTGGCGCCGGATTCGGCGACGGGGGTGGAGAGGTTGCGGAAAAGGTTTTTATTTTCGGTTGTGCGGTGGGTGGGGAGGGAGTCAATGGAGGCGGCGGCGCTGCGCGACGTGGGCGTGCTGGCGGCGGATTTGCCTTGGGAGGCGGGGCGGGATGCGGTGCTGGGAGGCCCGCTGACGAGTTGCACGCGGCGGAGGGCTGTGAAGACTTCTTCGTCGGCGAAGAGACCGAAGGGGTCCAGGTTGCTGCGGATGGTGCCGGTGAAGAGGGTGGGGTCTTGGGGCACCATGACGATGTTTTCGCGCAGGTCTTGGAGCCCGATCTGGCCGATGTCGACGCCGTCCACGATGATCTTGCCCTCCTCAGCTTCGAGGGCTCGGAAAAGAGCGAGGGCGAGAGAACTCTTGCCAGCACCCGTGCGGCCGACAACGCCGACCTTCTCGCCAGGAGGGATGTTGAACGTGATGTTCTTAAGCACACGGTCAAAGTCCGGCCGGTAGCGAGTACTGTAAGACACAAACTCGACAGCGCCTTTGCTTGGCCAGTTGGCCTCGGGTCGGTTGCCAGGCACGATGAACGCGGCCTCTTGATCGACATCGAGATACTCCTTGATTCGCTCCACGGCGTTCATGTTCTGCTCGTTGCTTGCGTACAAACGGACGAACCACAACACGTTCTCGGTAAAAGTAACTGCGTATGTCATTGCGAGACCGGCAGCGCCGGCATCGATGCTGCCGACGCTGTTCACGACAAAAACGCCCGTGAAGAACGAGACAAGAGCACCGACAACATCGACACGAAACGCCAGCCATCTGTTCGCACTCCAGAGGTAAATAAAAGGACGCGAATGGGTGTTGACTCGCTGCAGGTTCTCGCGGATGAAGCGACGCTCGTCACCGTATGCCCGAATGGTGGTCATGCCTGAGAGCGTCTCTCCGAACTGCTGGTAGAGCGGACTTCGCTGGATGGACTCCAAGCGTTTCAAATCCCTCGAAGAATTGATGTAGAATCTTCCGATCAAAAAGTACAGTGCGGTGATGAACACGCCAGCAATGAGGAAGCCCGGCGTGATGACTGAGATGAGGACGACGATGGTGATGATGGACGCCAAACAATGCACAACGCCAACAGCAACCGGTGCGATCTCCTGATCGACAGCTTCGATATCCTTGGAGAAGCGATTCATGATCTGGCCCAGTGGTGTCGAGTCAAAGAAGCGGAACTTGGCGTGTGTGACAGACTCCATGAGTTGGCGATGAATGCGCTTCGACGCGGCAATGGACCCGCCAAAGAGTACGCCCTCGCGCAAGAAAGTGATGACCATGAAGAGAATGCCGAGGATGGCATATCCGCCGAGGTAGTAGGCAACGTTGACTTCGGGAATGTGGGCACGGGCTTGAAGACCGCCTTTCGCATCGCTGAAGGGCATGCTCCAGATGCACGAGCCAGTCCTCAAGCAGTTGTACGAGCTACTGATCCCGCCCTGCACACGTGCCACCGGCGTGTCGTGGTGCGCACCCATTGCGGAGACCCCAGTCTCCTTGTACGCATATGCATTCGCCCACTGTCGGATCCAGACGTTGGTAGCCACTTGGGAGATCTGTTGTAGGGCGAAGCACAAAGCGGCGAGGGTCCAGTAGAATGGTCCTCCCATATATGCCAGATATTTTGCGATGATGCTGAGCTTGATCGACCCGGTCTGTTTGCTTTCCGTTTGCTGGTCCTCGTTGTCAGAGGTATCGTTCATCCCGGGGATGTCTTTCGAGATGGCTTTTGACAGAGGCTCGCCATTCGAAAGACCGCTGTGCTCGCCATTTGCCTGGGCATGAAAGGGCTCGTCCTCCTCCCCCTTTTGAGCTCTGCCAGGACCACCCTCCTGAATGACCCGGGACGACACACGGGATGGAGCTGCTGAAGCCGGTTTGGACTCAAACTTGGACATGTCTTCGACCAATTTGCCCGACGACATGACCTCAGCGGATGTGCCGTAAGTGGTCACCCTGCCGTTCTCAAGCACGACGGCAAAGTCGGCCCGGGGGATGCAAAGTGTTGCATTGTGAGTGACCAGTACGCAAGTGCGGTTGTACATCAGCCGCCCGAGGAGAGCTTTGTCGAAAATCCACTTGGCGGTGTGAGAATCGACAGCGCTAAGCACATCGTCCATAAGTACATGTCTGGCGTTGCAGTACAGTGCCCTCGCCAGACTAATTCGCTGTTTCTGACCACCGGAGAGAGTCACACCCTTCTCACCAACAACAGTTCGGTCGCCAGAATCGAGAATTTCCAGGTCGCGCTGCAGGCAACAAGCGATGATAACGTCCTTGTACCGTCGCGCGTCCCATTTGCTTGCGAACGTGATGTTCTCTTTGATCGTGCCGTTGACAAGCCATGCTTGCTGTGCACAGTATGCAACGCTCTCTGTGAGACCAGTCTCTGGATCTGGTTTTAGCGCCTCTCTGCTCTTGCCACCGGGCAGATGAAGGCGCCCTTCAAGCAGGGTCATCTCCCCAAGAAGCGCCATGAGCAAAGATGTTTTACCACTGCCTGTAGGGCCGACAACAACATTCATCTCGCCGACTTTGAATTGCAGGTCCAGGTCCAGCATTTTGAAGTCGTCTGATTCCTTGCCACCCCAGCTGAACGTTGCGTGGTCGAACCCAATGCGTGGATCGCCCTCCTCATCCATTTCCTCGTAGATGAGCTGCTTGTACTTGTCTGTTTCCGCTTCGCTAAGGTACTCCTCAACGCGGTCGACCGAGACTTTCGATTCCTGCACATGTGCCACCATGTCGGCCAGCTGATCCAACGGGATGCGCAGTAAACTGAACAGCGATAAAGCAGTGAACGCAACTGACGGAACGAGAGCTTTCTTCTCAACCAGAGTGTAGACCATGAACGTCAAGAAGGTGATGACAACGGGTGCACCGGACCAGATTGTGGCTGCGGATGCCCAGATGATGTATCTGTTGCGCAGATGGCGGAGCTCGACCGCACGCTTCTCGTCTACTGTGCCTAGGAAGCGCTGTTCCCAAGCAAAGTACTTGATGATGCGAATGTTGGTAAGCACCTCGTTGGTGGTGTGGATTCGGGCGTCTGTCGCTGCAAGTATCTTCTTCTGGACGGCTGCAAAGCGCTGCGCAATGAACATGTTGACCGGAAGCAGTGCGGCCATCATACCTATACCAACGATGCTGCTGTATCCCAGCATCTGGTAGAGGAGAAAGATGGCCAAAGCGAATTCGACCGGCGTCTCCGCCCACAGAAAGTGTAGATAGGCGCTCACCTCTGCCACCTTGAACGAATCAACTGCCATCAGGTTGATAATAGCGCCAGAGGTAACTTGCGAGTCGTCCACAGGGGCGGACTGCTCAGGTTGCGGCTTGTCTTGCGTCTTCTTCCTCCGACCCAAGGTGAGCACCCTCTTCACGAAGCTCTGCTTAGGCTCCTCGCTTTTAGGCGTCTTCTCCTCGCCGAGAATCTTGTCAGCACCAGCTGCAGCGCGCCTGCGCAGAGCTTTGGCGTAGATCTCCCCGATGATGATGGCTCGCAGCCTAATGCATATCTTGCGGCCGACCCACAAGGCTTGTCCGCTGGAGAGCGCATTAACCACGCCGGAGACAAACAGCAGAATGACGTAGAACCAGGCTGCATTCTTTGGAGTTGACACGGGGTTTTCGACGTATTGCAAGATGACACGGAGTAGCAGAGTTGGCATAAAGGTAATGACCCCAGAGATGGTCGCCCACAGCCCTTGAACGATCAGATCCTTCTTGAAGTATCTGAGCAGGTGCCACGCAAGTATGCTCGTTTTGCGTAGCTGTCTATAGTCGGCCAGAATGGCGGCAGCCTTGTCCTTAGGGTTGAGATTCCACACGTCCGACATCTCGTACGTCTTTTTGAACCCTTTCCAGACAATTGGGTCAACCCAGGAGAAGGTGGCGCGCGACAACAGGCTGGCGATGGGCTCGCGGGCGGGCTCCAAACCACCTTCGTACTCAAGCTCCACCGCCTTGTTACCCTTGCGCGAGGTCAACGCAATAAGCGTGAGGAGTGTCGTGAGGGCGAAGTAGGTGCTTATCAAGCCTTGCGCGAGCTTTGAACGGGGGTGGGTGAGCTCGGACCGGAATATTAGGGTTGCCAGAAGCCACTGCGCACCGTAAAGGAAAGCCGTGTGATACCAAAGCTTGTTGAAGGACAGCCGTGAAGTACTCGTGAAGACCAGGCGTAGAGTGGTTAATGCTGCAATGTAACTCCAGACGGCCACCATCGCTATAGCTGCAATGCTCCCGTCGTGGCCATTCGACATGTGCAGTTCCAGAACCCCAATTTGTATCCCCAACACAGCAAGAACTGCCACCTCCTCGACTAACGGCAACAAGAATTGTCCTTTCGGTCTGTCCAGGGTCACAACAGAATGTTCGCTCTTGCTCCCACTCGTCCGCAGCGTCAAGTGCCCATTGCGCCCCGACTCTTCTTCCTCCTCATCTTCATGGTCTGTATCCTCCTCCTCAACCTCGGGTTCCAATCTTGTGTATCCGTTCCCATTTTGCGCGTGCTGCTTCAGCAGCGTGTACGGCCGTGGATCTCTAGCGCTGAAGATTTGCCGCGACAGCTGATAAGCCAGGCAGAGGGCCGAAATGCCGCAAGCTATTAGGGGGAAGAGCGTCTGGAGGAAGTCGTGCTGGAAGCAGACGGAGAAATCGTCCCCAGTCCACAGATCACCTTGACAATGCGCGAACATGGCGAACGCCCGCGCGTGATTGGCCAAGGAGACGTTGGTATCCAGTCATTCGACCATGGCGGGGCAACTGGGGAATCTGTAGGGCCAAGCCGTTCCGGGAAGAGGCAAGGGTGAAGTCGGAGGGGAAATTGGTGACCGCGACTCGAAAAGAGGGACTCTGAACCACGCGGAAGACAGAAGTTTAGTGTGACAGTCTTGCGAAATCTTCGTTGCTGGTACTCGCCTTACTCGCGTGAAGGCGAATCGAGCCGCCCTCAATTTCGGGCAATGACGTCCCGTCCGGGCCTTCAGGGTGGCGGGCCTTCCGGCGCGGGTTGTCAGATTCACTCTCGCAAGGACGCTGCCGCGCCACAAAAACACTTACGGCTACATACTCAAGTGCCGGAGCGGGTGAACGCCGAGCACATTCTTCGAGCAATAAGCAGAGCGCTGGACAGGATGGAAGTACACAGTGCTGCGGCATCCTACTTGCTCCACCAGTCTACAGTGTGTGCTACTAGACCGGCACACGTTCGACTGCTACAGCAGCGCGTGTAATCCGTTCACATGGGACTCTGGATGCTATCCGTCGGGTCGAAGCGCGAGCAGCCACATGTCCCGTCGCGTAACTATGCCTCATCACGGCGAGCAACGTGGGGCGGAGAAAGAGCACACAGCCGAGCCCTTTTCTTTCGCTGCGAGCAAAATGTGGCTGAAATGGTGTATGATTGCACTGCACTTTTTGGCTTTGGAGCTACAGAGTACACTGGCAGTATCAGCGACCCATTCGCGAAAGGATGGCACAATACTTCGCCGACCTCCGGGGAATCCAAGGGAGGCCTGTTGCAGCTTTTAAATTGTGAACTCGCAGTGAAGCTTGAAACAGTTTCGGTGCATATGTACAGCACATGCAGGCGCTTTGTCGCCTAGCCTCTCCCTGAGTGTCCTGAACGCCTTGATTGAATGTTCTATCGTGGAGCCGCTTCCGGTTGCCAGGCGGTGTACTTGCTCTTGGTCCTGGGCGAATGATTAGCCATGGTCTAATGGCAACGCAGCAAGGCAAATCTCACGTGTTGTAAGTCTTGAACGCGCTCCTTGTCATCGACAGCACCGGCCGGTGGGCTTCTGGCTCCCAGTGCCGTTGGTTGCGCTGCATAATCTTGTCTTCGCTCGGCGGTTTGTCGACCATATAGGACATCCATGCGTGCCTGTCGAGATCAACATCAAGTCACCATTACGACACTCGAGTCCATTTAAACGCACCAGCCCGGCTCTATCTGGGATCTGGTGCACTGTTAGCAGTCTGTCTGAAGCTTGTGCGATAGTTCATCCATACGGGTCATATTCTTTGTTGCTGTAGTCCACCCATCTTGTTCGCACTGTGCATGATTTAGCCAATCTTCCACCGAATTTTGCTCCAAAATCATTCCGTACGTGGCAGCTCTTCCTCCAAGTTCTCATAGTACTTGTTGCCGAACTTGTCCGCGGCAATGAAAGTGCCTCGCTTGGTGTCGCCTGTCCTTCTTCAGTCTCGCACCGCTTTCTCTCCATTTTAGTAAACCCATACCCATGTACTGTGAGTTTCGTGCCACAGTCAGTCTTCCGCACATCGCGTCGAGTCGTCGGCGGTTCGCATACCTGCATCTGGTGGCCATATTCCTGTTAAGTGCGGGTTAGCATGCCTCATACCAAATGTAGCAGGGTCAAGCTCGCCGTACCTTCAATCCGATGCTGCGCAAGTTGCGCAAAGTTCTCGGTACGGTCGACATGATGCCTTGATTTGAATCAAAGTACACTCGAGAAACGCAACAAGAAGCCCAGGCATGAAATGGTCGTAGGGGAGGCCGAGATGGAGTGAGCTGCGCGGGGCGGGAGTTCCCGTCTTCTGACCATCCCAGACTTCACCCCATCACGCCTTTCAAATTCTCTCAAGAACGATGCTCCGATGAACTTCAAGCGTGCCTCATCCTGCCTGAGGCTCACGAGAGGTCTCTATCCGCAGAAACTTTGTCCGCGCCAACATGTTCGATTGCAAAGACGCAGCGCCAGCAGTTCAGCTGTCGCGCCTTCCCCCACGGCCCCTTCTATTGCCTCGCCCTTAGCCGGCATCGCTTCAGAGCTTGACAAGCTGTCACCCCGGTTCGATATTTCGGCAGACTCGGTTGAAATCTTGAGGTCTCCCACTGAGTTCTATGAGACTCTCAAGGTACCAATGTAGCACTTTGATCGGGTGGCCAGTATGCTAAATGCTTCGAAGTAGGCTAAGATTGCTAGCGCTAAACGACGAATCTACCTTTCGACGCTCTATGTCGGCAAGACGGAGCATGAGCTCGTAAGTTCAGCGCTTCATTGCTTGCGTAGCAAGCTCTAACACAACCAGGTCGACACTCTTCGCCGGGCACTTCGAACGAAGCCAGACTTAAAGGTCTCGCTTTTGGCTGACGCGCTACGTGGAACACGAGAAGATCCCCATCAGTCATGCGCGAGTCTTCTGGCCTCACTCGTGGAAGAATTCGGCCCAGATCGCGTCGACGTTCGCCTGTACCATACGCCGAATCTAACCGGGTTACGCAAGGCTGTCTTGCCAAAGCGCATCAACGAGGGATGGGGCTTACAGCACATGAAGCTGTACGGAATCGACGATGAGATCATCATGTCGGGCGCCAATTTGTCGAGCGACTATTTCACTAACAGGCAGGACCGGTACCACGTCCTCAAGTCGAAAGAAATCACGGACTACTTTCACCGGATCTTTCAAAAGTCATGCGACTTGAGTTATCGCGTTGTTCCTTCTGAGCGTCCGAACAGATTTGAAATGGAATGGCCCTCTGGGAATGAACAGCCAGAACCCCTGAAGGACCCTGCGGGCTACATCGCCTCAGCTACAAGAGCCTTCGCGCCCTTATTGACGCCAAGTTCGAGCCCTCCCAAGGAGGCTGGAGCAACTGATACCAAGATATATCCGCTCATGCAGCTGACACCCATCCTGAAGCCCGACACGTCCACCGAGCTGCCAGCTTTGACGAGCATTCTGGCCAAACTCGGGACACCTGCCTTTGCGGGATCTAAATGGACGTTCACGGCAGGATACTTCAACATGACTCCAGCAACGCGCCAGCTGCTTTTTGAATCCAAGCCGGCGTCCGCCACAATCGTCGCCGCTTCGCCGTGGGCCAACGGGTTTTACGGAAGCAAAGGCGTCAGCGGTATGCTGCCAGCCGCCTACACGCTCCTCGGCCGGCGCTTTCTCGAAGCGGTGTCTCGGGCAGGGCTGAGCAATCAGATTGCCGTCAAAGAGTGGCGTAAAGGCACGGTCAACACGCCTGGCGGCTGGACTTACCATGCCAAAGGCATCTGGATCACTCTTCCTGGTGCTCAAAATCCGAGCGTCAGCCTTGTTGGCAGTTCGAATTATACGAAGCGAAGCTACTCACTGGACCTAGAAGCGAACACGCTGATAGTTACCGAGAGTCCAGATCTGCAGCGGAGGTTGGGGGAGGAGGAGAAGTGGTTGCAGGAGCATGCAACTACCATGAATCAAGACGACTACACGAAGACTGACAGGAGAGTCGGCCTGCACGTGAGAATTGCCATGTGGATCGTCACCCTCGTAGGAGGCGCGCTCTGAGAACCATGGGAGAAAGAGGTCTCTCGACGAGTGCCTGTGTTAGTAGATCGAAACTGTTGTACATTATTGCAGACTTGGACCCCATGCCAGCAACAGCTTTAACATACATCCAATGACCCACTAAGAGTCCTCATCTTCAATCGCCTCGCGGACCTTGCCCTGATAGTCCTCCTCGAACCTCCGCCATACCTCAGCATCGCGAGCGATACGTTTTTGATTCCGCACAGCGAGCTCATGTGCACGCAGACGCTTATCAGCTTCAATCATGCTGCCGAGCGCCATCCCGCTCATTTGCAAAAACCTGCGAAATCAATCAGTTCGGGTTCGTTCGCCAGGTTTAACGAAGCTCGTACACTTTGAACTGGAAGGTCAAGCCACGATATATCGGCGAGAATTGTAATGCCACGCCAGCAGCTACGGCTGAAAATATGCCCCACTGGTCGTGAAGAAATCAGCAATCTCGAACGAACATTGAAAGCATTCTCAACTCCAACGCAGTTTGTCGCTCGCAATTCAGTTGGCGTACCTTTGCCGCGCCAACGACTGCTCCTCTTGAGGCCTCCCACGCCGCACCATCGAGCTCTGCATCGTTCAAACTTGCATGTTTCCGCACCATCACGACGAAATCACCGAATTGGTGATTGAAATTCATGCCCGGCAGGACTGTTGTTGGTCGCAGAAATGCGGTCACGTGAACAGAGACCAGATGACATCAGCCCTCGGTCGGGCGAGACGGCGACGGGATTTACAGTGTCCAGCACCTGCCGTTCTCGGACGGAAGTCTGGGTTCGCTGACAAACGAATCTCTCGCCGCGGGACGGGAGATCGCGACTCGTCTCAGACCGCATTCGCCTTCTGTACCTTGCACCTTTGCTCGACCTGCGCAACCGTCTCTCGCTCACCTCCCGACACCCTAAGGCGATCACGCGTTTTCCTACCGACTCACCTCCTACCTAAACCTGGACGTCGAGATCGCCGCCACTGCTGCCAGGTCCCACCTCGCCCGCGTCCATGCTAGGCTCCGATCCGCATCAGATCGTCCTCCAGAAACCCCACCCAAAGACCTACCTGGCCGCGAGCACGGTCGGCGGACAACCACTATGCGGCAATAGCGAGGGATGGGGCCCTCTGAGCCCGTATCGCTGGGACTTTACGCCCTGCTTTCTGGACATATGGATTGCATCAGTGTCGGCGTTTGGGATTTTGGGAGGGCTCGGTGCATTGCTATGGCTATTCAAAAAGGCTACACCCGCGCCGGTGAAGAAGGACTGGCATTTTCATACCAAGCTCGCGGTCATTGGGGTGTTGGTGGTTATTCTGGGGCTTCAGCTGGGGATTCAAATTAATGAGCTGGCGGGACTTTGGTTTGGCGACTTCCGGTTCTGGACGACGGCGCTGAATATCGTCAGCCTGCTTGTGATCTTCGCGGTCCAATATCACGAGCACTGGCGATCGCGCAACCCCAATTCCGTCGTTCTGGTGTACTGGCTCTTCCTTATCATCTCGTACGGCATCAAGCTGCGGTCCTTGATCACGCAAGGACTACACGAAGAGCATGTGGCATACTTCTCAACTTTCACGGTGGGCATGAGCCTTGCGGTGCTCGAGTTCGCGCTGGAATGGCTGGTGCCCAAGAGAGTGTCCGCGTACGATTTGCTCGGTAGTGAAGACGAGTGCCCTTACGAGTATGCGAACATCTTCTCGGTGCTTTGCTTCAGCTGGATGACTCCGATGATGCGCTACGGTTACAAGCAGTTCCTGACACAGGATGATCTCTGGAATCTTCGGAAGAGGGACACAACTGCTGAGACAGTCGGGGGATTTGAGGAGGCATGGGAAAAGCAGATGGAGAAGAAAAGCCCCAGTCTCTGGATCGCGCTGGGCCGCGCATTTGGCGCGCCCTACATGCGTGGATGGATCGTAAAGACTGGTTCTGACATTCTCTACTTCGTCCAGCCGCAACTCTTGCGGTACCTCATTGCCTTCGTGGACTCGTACAGGCCTGGTCGCACTCCGCAACCCCCAGCGAAAGGAGCCGCAATCGCTCTCGCCATGTTTGCTGTGTCTGTTAGCCAAACTGCGTTGCTCCATCAGTACTTCCAGCGAGTCTTCGAGACTGGCATGAGGGTCAAGAGTGCTCTCACGGCTGCGATCTACAAGAAGAGTCTGCGCCTATCCAACGAGGGCCGCGCTACCAAGAGCACCGGAGACATCGTCAACTACATGGCCGTGGACACTCAACGTCTCCAGGATGTCACGCAGTTCGGTCAGCAATTATGGAGTGCACCTTTCCAGATAACATTGTGTATGATCTCACTCTACGACCTCGTTGGCGTGAGCTGTTTTGCCGGAGTCGGCGTTATGCTTGCCATGATTCCGGTCAACGGTTTCATCGCCAAGATCTCTAAGAGCCTCCAGAAGCAGCAAATGAAGAACAAGGACGCCCGAACCCGTCTCATGACGGAGATTCTGAACAATATGAAATCGATCAAGCTCTACGCGTGGATCCAGGCGTTCATGAACAAACTCAACGTCATTCGAAACGACAACGAGCTGCACACCCTTCGCAAGATCGGTGCTGTCACCGCGGTCGCAAACTTCACCTGGTCTACTACACCATTCTTTGTGTCGTGCTCCACCTTCGCCGTGTTCGTCATGGTCAATGATGAGCCGTTGTCGACCGACCTCGTCTTTCCGGCCTTGACACTGTTCAATCTTTTGACCTTCCCGCTGGCGATGTTGCCCATGGTCATCACGGCGGTTATTGAGGCATCTGTGGCAGCTGGACGTCTGACCGACTTTTTTCGTGCGCCAGAATTACAATCTGACGCCGTCCTCCATAGCGGACCCGTTGACTACGGCGAGGAGTCTGTCCGCATCCGCGATGCGACTTTCACGTGGAACAATGACGAAGGCCGCAATGTTCTACACGATATCAACTTCAGCGCTCACCGCGGCGAACTGTCTTGCATTGTTGGGCGAGTCGGGGCGGGCAAGAGCTCGATGCTGGAAACGATGCTTGGCCACCTGCACAAACTCAAAGGCGAGGTCGTCATGCGCGGTACCACGGCGTACGTGGCGCAGAGCCCTTGGGTGATGAACGCCTCAGTGCGTGAGAACATTGTCTTCGGCTATCGCTGGGATCCCGCTTTCTATGATCGCACCATCAAAGCGTGTGCACTCACAGACGATTTCGCCAGCTTGCCTGACGGTGACCAGACAGAGGTTGGTGAACGCGGAATCAGTCTTTCTGGCGGTCAGAAGGCACGTCTCACCCTAGCCCGAGCGGTCTACGCGAGAGCCGACATCTACCTGCTCGACGACGTTTTGAGCGCCGTGGATCAGCATGTGGGACGCCACATTATCGACAATGTTTTGGGCTCTAAGGGTCTGTTGGCTGGCAAGACGAGAGTGCTTGCTACGAATGCGATTCCCGTGCTTCTTGAAGCTCACTTCGTAGTCCTTGTTCGCGATGGCCGGATCATCGAACGCGGTACCTACCAGCAACTCATTGCTATGAAGGGCGAGATCGCGCAATTGATCAAGACGGCAAGTACCGACGATTCTGATGGCGACAAAGACTCGGGCAATTTGTCCAGCGAGTCTGACACGGTCTATGGCGACGCAACTCCGCGTGAAGAAATTGAAGAGGAAGAACGAGCGGAGGCCGAGGAAGCAACGGAAGGTATCGGCCATCTCGCTCCCATCAAACCGAACGGTGGAGGGCCGAAGCGTGTGGAGAGCAATTACACGCTTCGAAGGGCGAGCACAGCTTCTTTCCGCGGTCCTCGAGGCAAATTAACCGACGAAGAGGTAAACAAGGTACAACGCTCTTTGCCTACCGGACGAATTCCCAACTGATGCTAACAAATTCTCGCAGGGCGCACTCAAGTCGAAGCAGACGGCAGAAACATCGGAGCAAGGCAAGGTCAAGAGGGATGTTTACATTGAATACGCAAAAGCGAGCAATGTGGGCGCGGTGGTCGTCTACCTCCTCATGCTGCTTGGCGCGCAATCAGCTCAAATCGGTAAGTTATCCGCCTCAGTGCCAGCACATACAGCACAACACCGCTTCTTGTTTCTGCGCAACGGAGATTCTCGGCCGGCATGCACATGTGCGATCGAGGCCTGAAGAGATCGAGGGGATCGCCCGCATGTGCAAATGGTACGCTAACGTTCAGCGAACAGGGGGCTCGTTCTGGCTCGAACGCTGGTCAACTGTACGTCTCGTCTCCCTTGCCCCAGCGCCACTTCTACTGATGTGTGCAAACACAGATCAACGAAAAATACGGTGGAAACCCGGACATAGGAAAATATCTTGGCATCTACTTCGCCTTTGGAGTTGGAGCTGCTGTACTGGTGGTGCTCCAGACACTTGTGCTGTGGATTTTCTGCTCAATCGAGGTAAGCCGACCCCTCAACTCCACAATATCGGGCGATTCGCTCGACAAGCTGCATACGGTCCCGGCAGTCGCCCGAGCTGTGGCGCAACGCTCTACGGACCGAGGCTGACACAGGTGGGCGGCGACCTGCAGGCCTCCCGAAAGCTGCATGAGCGGATGGCGTTTGCTATCTTCCGATCTCCGATGAGTTTCTTCGAAACGACTCCGAGCGGTCGTATTCTTAACCGTTTCTCAAGGTACGTCGTTTTCTCCTGGTTCCAGATGTGCTGGTGTGGAGCATGTGTCGCAATAACAGAAGGATTTGCGACCCTCGACGCACCCAGTCCTTTAGCTTCTTGGCCCGCGTCCACGATACCAACAACGATGCTGACCGATGCATTAGTGACATATATCGGATCGATGAAGTTCTCGCGTAAGTACATTGCCTTTGCCGAGCTGCGAGACCAACCCTGGTCATTGTTGAGCCGTGCATGAGACTGACAGTTCTGACAGCCGAACCTTCAACATGCTGTTTGGCAATGCCGCCAGAGGTACGTACATACACGTGGAGTCCTGACAGCCACCAATGGGAATCATGAGCATTACTGACATGCCCCAGCCGTCTTCACGCTGGCCGTTATCTCCGCGTCAACGCCCGTTTTCGTGGCGTTGATCCTTCCGCTGGGCGGACTTTACCTGTGGATCCAGAAGTATTACCTTCGCACTTCGCGCGAGCTCAAACGGCTTGACAGCGTTAGCCGAAGCCCTATCTACGCCCACTTTCAGGAGTCACTCAACGGCATTAGCACCATTCGGGCATACCGACAGAGCAAGCGCTTCTCGTTGGAGAACGAATGGCGCATCGACGCGAACCAACGCGCCTACTTCCCCTCGATCAGTGCCAACAGATGGCTTGCAGTTCGGTTGGAGTTCATCGGCTCGGTCATCATTCTGGCCGCCGCCGGATTCTCCATCATCTCGGTCTCGACGGGAAGTGGACTCTCTGCGGGTCTGGTTGGGCTCTCCATGAGTTACGCACTGCAGATCACGCAGTCGCTCAACTGGATCGTCAGACAGACTGTCGAAGTGGAGACGAACATTGTCTCAGTGGAGCGCGTGCTGGAGTACGCAAGGCTGCCCGGCGAGGCGCCCGACGTGATCTCCAAACATCGCCCGCCTGTCAGCTGGCCGAGCAAAGGCGCCGTGTCCTTCAACAACTACAGCACACGCTACCGGCCTGGTCTCGACCCGGTGCTCAAGAACATCAACCTGAGCATCAAGTCCCATGAAAAGATCGGCGTCGTCGGGCGGACTGGTGCGGGCAAGAGTTCCCTGACTCTGGCCCTGTTCCGTATCATTGAGCCGACGACTGGCGATGTGACCATTGACAACCTCAGCACAAGCTCAATAGGCCTGCTGGATCTCCGCCGGCGCCTGGCCATCATCCCGCAAGATGCAGCTCTCTTTGAAGGCACTGTCAGGGACAACTTGGATCCAGGCCACGTGCACGATGACACTGAACTGTGGAGCGCGCTCGACCACGCTCGTCTGCGCGACCACGTAGCATCGATGCCTGCCCAGTTAGACGCCACGATCCAAGAAGGCGGTTCCAACCTGAGTCAAGGCCAGAGACAGCTCGTATCGCTCGCGCGAGCGCTGCTGACCCCAAGTAATATCCTTGTGCTCGACGAGGCGACCGCAGCGGTAGACGTTGAGACCGATTCGATGCTGCAGACCACGCTGCGAAGCAACATGTTCAAGGACCGCACGATTATCACGAGTAGGTGGAGTTCCTCCCCCAAAGAAGCACCGTGATCTTCAAGACTGACTCGCGTTCTAGTCGCGCACCGCATCAACACCATCCTCGACAGCGACCGCATCGTTGTTCTGGAGCAGGGCGAGGTCAAGGAGTTCGATTCGCCCGCCGCGCTCATCAACAGCAAGGGCCTATTTTACGAGCTCGTGAAGGAGTCCGGGCTGCTGAGCTCGTTCGAGTCTTCCAGCGCCGCGCAGTAGTGTAGCCATGAGTGACTTGAGGGCGATAGAATATCGTCTAGACAAAAGTTTTCCCCCTGCGCTCCCTCAGCTTGGTCCACTTGTCCTCACACTCACAGGTGTCACACTGCCAGGCGCACACGCCATTTCCTGCGGCGCTGTAGTCGCCCCTGCGCGAGTTTCTCAATTTTAGACCCGGGGTATTCGTGCAATGGCAAGCAGGTGGCATGGTGGAGCAACGATCGCCCCGGCACCTCTCGAAGAACAACAGCAACATCGCAAACAAACCGACACCCAACACCTTCCCTGCCCCTCGCCGAAGAACCCTAAGGTAAGCACCGGCAATGCTCGGCAAGGGCACCCAGCACAAAAGCCCACCGCCCACCGCCCACAGCCCGGGGCGAGTCCCTCCCTCACAGCAGCCCAAAGGGCGAGAGCACCACACGAACCACCCTCATCTCCCCCCCCTTTCCCTCCGTTTAACGCAACATGCTGCGCCCCGGCGTCGCACCCGACGGGCCCAGGCCGGCGCCTGCGAGGCGCAACACGGCTCTCGCATAGCCGAGCAACGCGCAGCCGCAGCCGCCGTCCCCGGTGGAGGCTGATCCTGGGTGTACGCGCTCGGGCCGAGAGAGATCGGGATCGGGATCGGGCTAGGCGTGGCCGGCCCTCGAGGGGTGTTGCGCTGTTGGGCCGAGTCCGACGGCGACGGTTGCGTGACTTCAGCCGACCGAGTGGGTGGGCTCGCTAAGGCGCAGGGCGCTGGACGATTCAGTGGGACGGAAGCGTCGGGGAGCTGGGATCGCGCATGGGGCTTGTTGGGGGCGGCAGAGGGGAGGTG
>JAWXCT010000110.1:82503-93741 GCA_034509035.1 Saxispiralis lemnorum
GGGCCGGGGTGTCGTGCTTGCTGTATTGTGTAATCGGATTGAGGGGGGGAAACGCGAATCTGTGAATCTGCGAATCGATCGGGGATTTGGAAGGAGAGATCTTGGTGTAGATTTATTGTGTTTGTGGGTGATTGTCTCGTGTTTTATCTCTGCACGGGTGTGTTGGCAGCGGCTATTTTTCGACTTCGAGAGGTTGCACGGGGGAGGGGCTGATCTACCTCGCCTGTTGCCATCAGGCGCTTGGTAGGCGCGCTGCACATCAATGTTTGCGGGTCTTATTGTAGGCAACGGTGTTGCGCGCGAATCGACGTTGAAATTTGAGATAGCCTTATGAACAACGCCGCCGTTGCCACGTCTGACAAACGATCAGCTTGGAACTGCATACTGTGAAAATGTACAGATCGATCGGAGAATCATCTAGATAAGGTCAGCGGTCTTCCATAGCTAGCACCATGCGTGTTCGGCTGCGTGCGCGGCGAATGAAGACATCGCTTCGAACTCCTGCGGCTGCAGCTCGTCTTCTTGCTTCTTTCATTGTTGGCATCGACCTGTGCCGCAACATCCTCACGTACGCTTGATCCTAATGTTTTACATCATCTGACATTTGCGAGATCATGCAACCGCGGTGGGAGTACAGGCGCGGCATCCTAACCAGGCGGATGCAGAAGTAGGAAGCTCATGTACGGTCTGCTCGGATGGGCAAGGTGCATGGTCGTTGAGTGTGAGCGAGCTGGGGCGGCTGTCCCTCCCAATCCCAACCCATGTAATCCCAACCCATGTAATCCCAACTCATGTTGTAGGCTGGTTCGCTTGACGCCACGATGGCGAATGGAGCCGCCTACTTTCAAAACATCACAAGAGCGTGGCTTTCAAGAGCCGTCGTTGCAACGGGCACGCCCTCCCACGGCCCACGGCCTACGGCTGATCTTCCCGTTGAGAGCCGGGCAAAGCCTGCAACCGCCTGCCGCGCCCTGCCCTTTGCACAGACGCAGAGCTCTGCTCGATAACCTGCAGTAGCGGCGGCGAAAACGCTTTTGCTCTAGGCTCGCCTCGTCCAACGGTCGCGAGAACGCACTCGGTTCTGATAATGCCCCACCTGCTGCGGTCTCGCAAGCAGGGCTGGTTCCCTGGCCTCGGAACCCTTTCGTGCTTGTCAACCGGGTTCGTCCAGTGCTATGCTGTCACCGACAGCCTCTCGATGGCGTTTAGGGGACCAGGTTTGGGGATGTGTAACGGGCACTCTGCCCTCGTCGCATCTCGCCGGGGGGCTGGGCTCGTGGGCCCCCGCTTCGAATGCTGCATCCGGGCTGGTGTCAGTGTGCAAGGGCGTTTGATTTTCCAGGGTTACCCCTACAACGATCAGTGTGAGGTTAACGTTTCGCCTTCCCGTGGCAATGTATAATAGCAAAGAATCGTCCTCCTGAGATGTCTTTTCTGCTTTTTTACCGATTGATCTGAATGAACTTCCGCTTACCACATTCGTTCCGAGAACTGGCCTTGAATCTAATCTGACCCAACTACGGGTCTGCGGATCGGCACCGCCGGAGTTACGAGTTAGCCGATGTAAGGCCAGTCTGTGATCGCCAATCGAGTCTTTGGCAGCCATCGAAGTTGAAGGTACGGTCGAATTTCTTTGCTGGAAGCGCCTGTACACGCTGACCATTGCCGGAGCAGAACATTGTACCGTTTGAAATCCTTCCACCGGCACGCTGGATTCAGCGCTGGCGACGAGGAGGATCATCGTGCAAGACCGTGTGAGTTCCAGAGTACTGTCTCTCGCTTCCGAGTCTCCTGCATTTCCTGGCCGGCCCGATACAGCACCAAGGTCTTGCAGTCATTTTTGCGGGATCGCTTCCGAACTGTCGCAGCGCTAGTACTGACTGCGATACCGATCAGATTTCAGGGACGGGGTGGGTCGATTGAAGAATCTGAGATCCCTCCGACTGGGATTCGACCGGAGTGTCCCGACTTCAACTTCAATTCAGCACGTGCACATACCTTCGCGTCTTGTGCACCACATCATCGATATAGACGATGGTTTTCAATCCACTCTCGCGCGATGAACATCTCAAGAGGTCGAGGCCCTGCCGGAAGAATGATCTCTTCAGTCGAGCCGATCAGGTGAGTATAGATTTGCATTGTTGATGCTACCATGATCTCACAAACACGATACGAGCGCAATCGAATGCTGACATTTCCGTCAGGATGTTGAAGAAGACATCATGACAACCCTGGAAGCTCTTGGAAAGTGCGACGTCAAAGCTTTTGCGTTGCTGAGCTTGCATGACGAAGGAAGGGTGGAAGTTCATACCTCGAAGCACATCAAGTCGGGCTGCTATGCAACGCTGTTGAGCTGGGCTCAATCGTACCTGAAGAACGTTCATGAGAATTCGATTCAGAACGCCGAGTCCAGCTCCGACCTGATGGAGTGTCAGTTCCTCTTTTTGGCTCCTCGATACACCTGAAGCTAATCAATCTTTTTAGCCAGCGAAACGTTTCAGCCTCTGACTGCAGTCAGCAACGCTGCACCAGATGCAGCAGAGCCTTTGAATGAGACGAAGTCTGTCAAGCTAGAGATCAAGCGGATCCCCAAATCGAAAACGGCAGCTCGTGTATCAGGCAAGAGGAAGCGTCGTGCTGGACGACTGCCCGAGTCCAGTCATGCAAAGCACGACGTGCCTTTCGATGAGCAGAGCAACGAGCCATTTCGATCGGACAAAGGACCGAGTGAGTTCTGCATCGAAGATGGAGAAAACGTTCGGAGATGCATGTGGGCATACCTGGAGAAGCTTCAACAACAAGCCGGCAAGAAGATATCCAAAGCCTGGATCAAAGGCATCTGTCCCAAAAAGCAAGCGACGTTCCCGTACCAGGACAGGAGAAGGATGAAGCACGAAGGGCAGCGCCCGAGGGTTCCTGGCTGGTGGCCGTCCGAGGAGGTCTGCCCTTTCAAGGAGCCGGATCACATTGACAGGGATTGTATGATCTGATCTCGCCTCTGCTCGCGACAGACTCAAGCTGACTTCGAACATTGACAGGCCGCATGGATCTTTGTGTGCACCTTCTGCGTCTGCGCGCAACTCCTGATCAGCTCAAAGAATGGAACGAAAGGAAACATGAGCCAAGCCAGACCCATCGACTGCAAGGTTGGACGGCATTTCTTAGAGAGCTGGCTCCTCCTGATGAGGTGAACAACATTGGCATTGACAAGGATTCGCCGATCAAAGCCGAGAAGCGGGTTGAGATTTTCACAGCCTTATACGAGCTGGCCCAGATGGAAGAAGAGTACAAGAACGGTGAATGTGGTAAGTGCCGCTCCTTTGTTGGCAGCTTCCTCACACAACCTTGTGACGTTGCTGACTTCGCCAGATGGCACTCGGACCTGGAAGTGGATCAACTATGAGGCAGACGAACTCAGTGCTAGTGGGAAGCGCTTGAGAAAGTCCTCGCTCGCGTCGACTGGTGACGATGCCGACGTTGCAGACTCCGAACGCGAAGAATGTCCCAGACCAAGGAAGTCGAAGAAGCTCTTGACGCTGCCCAAGACGGAATCGGCTCCAACCGCTGGCGTGGTCAGCAGAATGTCTGAAGTTGCCATCGCTGACGACGTGTCCATGGGCGAAGCAGCCCTGCTAGAAGACCAGCCACAAGGTCTAGTTCCTGACGTCAAAGTCCAGGTGATGAGTGAACACGGCACGCCTGCTTCTTCCAAGGCTACTCGTCAAAGACCCGCAGGGTCCCGAACCGCAGGGCGATCAAAGAACCCGCAGCGCACGATGCGCCAGCAGACCGCCCATCGCAGCGCGAACAAGGAAGCGATGGGTCCAAGCGACACTCAGTTCCCCTCCTTTGGCTCCGACCTGTCCGGGCAATGTGAGCTGTACCTTTCTCATATGAACCCCGAGGTTCAACCCTTCGATCGCTTCCACTCTTACACCCGTGGACCTCACCACGATATGTCGCTCGGCATGCATTCCGAGACGCTTCCCAACATGCCGCTTGCCTCTGGAGTCGTGCCATTCGATGCGCAGCAGAATGGCCTTCCAACGCAAGAACATCAGGAGCTGCAGCAGGCACCAAACGAACAATCGTCCGCACTTCCTTGGGGCCAGCCGACTGTGGCTCCCGCAATGACGCAGTGGCACGACCAAGCCCTAGCATTCTGCCCCGGTCATCAGCAACACTGCGATTTTGAAGCTTTCGCATTCTATCCTGAAGGACCGGTTCATTACGGCCTGCCCAACGGACCCGCGAAGACCCCTCATCAGCGCACGAACGATTCCGTCCCTCCCGCCGCGCAAAATTTCCATTGCCATGGAATGCCAATGGCGCTGCACCAAGTAGCACAGGGGACGCCGCCTTCACAGGATGCGCCGTTTCCACATCAGTGGAACCCCGAGTCCACCCACTCCGGGCAGCCACCTTCCACAGACCCCTCGTCTGGGAGCAATGCTGGATTCCCCGTCGTCGGTCACGGCCCACAAGATGTGGGCTACTTCTGGTAGGGCTTTACTCGAAATCATACCGTCTCTACGCTCGGCGAGCCTAACTGCGTCGAATCTTCTTTTCTTTTGCTCGCTGCATTTTATCAGCTTGCTTCGCCTTTTGCGTTGGCGACCTCGAAGTGTTCAAGCGGTCGAAGCTGATTTCTGACTTGGTCTGTCTTTGAGCGTGCCTTCGATAGCGGCATTACTTGTGTTCTGTTCGGCACACTGAGCGTTTTGCCTTGCCGTCTTTTGCTTGCAGTACAGAAAATGACGAATGAAACGGGGGGACGACCGAGATGAGGGATGAAAGTGGGAGAAGGGGATTGAAATTTACTCAGAGGTCAACTGTAGCTTGCACAGTAGATGGTATCACGAATAATGATAACAAATATTGGAAGTGTGTCTCGCAGTCCGTTCAACAATTGCAAAGGTGAAGTCTGAAGAGGCTGCAGGCTCGCTGAACTGTAAACTGCAATTAGTGCACGTGCCACCATGCCAAGACTGTGAGTGCAGCGACAGAGATGGAAGTGAACGTCGACCTTCTGGAACAAAGGCCATCCACCATGCGCATCGCACTCCTTAATTCCGAATGAAGGACGGACACTTCATCAACACGACTGATGAAGACGGGCGAAAATTACCTCTGCATTGACGGCCATGTCGTCGTCAGCCAGAGGCGGAGGGTCTCGGGAAAGAGGCCGCGGTAGCCCAGCACCAGCAGCACCGAGAGGCAGAGGAGCGTCGAATGCTCGTTCGAGAGGCCATATCCACGCAAGCGCGAGGGAAGGCAATGCGCCAGCAAGAGGAGCAAGCGGCATGGCGGTGCGCGCAAGCACAGCTCGCGCGCCGCGCGTGCCAGCGAACACCGCTCGAGGGAACAAAGCCGTTCGAGGAGCAGGACCGCAAAGAAGCATCGCGCCCAGGCCAGGTGTCGCGCGAACAAGAGGCACCTGGCAGGAGCGCTATACAGCGGTGAGTTGTCCTTGGATCCATTTTACTGACGGGGCGCAGTTGGTAACCCCGTATAGCTCAATAAAGCGCGCACGCAAGAACGCGCCGACGCGATCCGGCAAGGCCTGATCGCCGATCCCGATCAACCTCGCGCGCTCTCGGATGCCATCACCCCAGTGGGCACATGCCCGAATATGTGCGCTGAATACGAGCGTGTTCAAAGAGTGGTGCAGAAAGATGTCTGGCCTGAGGAGACGGTCAGTTTACGCTTGGTTTGGGTATGAGCATGTGCGGCGTCTGATACGTGGTCAGGACCCCAATCAATCGGCATTCGCAACTACTGATGCAGAGCCCGACGAGGCACGAATGGTTAAGAAGTTTCGAAGGGCTGCAGCTGGAATCGACGAACAACTACCTTCAGATCTTAGACCACCCCATGTGCTCAAGAAGACCTGCGACTACTTGTTTGACGACATCGTCGGCAATGCCACCTCGCTGGCGAAAGTGCACCTTTTTGTCTGGGACCGAACCCGCGCTATTCGCAACGACTTCTCGATACAGCAGCTCACCAAAATTGAAGAGCTGCAGATTGCTGTTGGCTGCTACGAGAGAATAGCGCGCTTTCATATGCTATCGCTGCATCAACTGGCGCTTCCGGAGAAGCCCTACTCGAAGTACGACTGGCAACAGGAGCGAGAGCAACTGGATCGAACACTCTTATCGCTCATGCAATACTACGATGACTGCCGTGGACGTTTGGATCTTCCCAACGAGGCCGAATTCCGCGCATACTGCGTCGTTTTCCAGCTACAGGATCCAACTCCAGACCTTGAGGACCGAGTGCAGAACTGGCCAGGCGAAGTGGCACGCAATCCTCGAGTGCGAATGGCGTTGGAGCTGTATGCGGCCGCTTGCAATACCATGGACACTCAAGGCCCGTTGAAGCCTCGCGCAAGCCATCTAGCCGCTAGACAAGATTGGCAAAGCTACTGGGTGCTGATTGCGTCCAACAAGATCTCGTATTTGATGGGTTGCGTCGCCGAGATTTACTTCAACCTCATACGTCGAACCGTGTTGAACGCCCTATTCCGAGCTTTTAGAGGGAGCGCTAGCATGCCGACCCTAGACTGGACGGTCGACCTGCTTTGTGAGCTCCTAGCTTTTGACGATACTGAAGAAGTCATTCAGTACTGTCAAAAGTTCGGCTTTGATTTCAAAACGTTGGAAAATGGTGAGCTCTATCTGGACCTCACTTCAGTCAAGGGCAAAACGCTTCCTGAGCCGTCTGCTGGGCTATCAAGGCAGACGAAAACCAGTCTCGTGGAGGACAAGCGCCTGGGTAGGACCTTGCCGGCCGTCATTAATGGTCTGACCGTGAGACAAGCTCGCGACATTGGCCAGGTGAACGAGGAAGAATTTGAAAGGAGCGTAGAAGACGCCCATGGCAATGGACACGCCACCGAGAAGTCGGCGAATGATATCAGCAACGGCGATGCTGATGATGATGATGACGACGGCAAGTCGCTTTTTGTCCCAGAGCAAAAAGCTAGTACTGCCCCGGCGATTTCTGCACGACCCTTTGCCAGCAGCTCCGGAGCAAGCGGCACCGGCGGTTCGCTGTTCAGCGAGCCCACCACCGCGACTCAGGCACCCACAATGGGAATGATGCCTTTGGCGTCGTCTTCTACGTTCGGAGCTCCCTCGATTTCATATGGTGCACCCTCAGGCACGTATGGTCAGGTCTCGCATCCTACTGTTGGATCCAAACCCAGTCCAACTTTCGGAGCACCCTCCATTTCACTTGGTCAAACTTCTCAACCATCCTCAGAAGCTAAGAGTGGCTCGACTACTACCAGTGCAGGACCGAATTTAGACTTTCTCAAGCCATCGCCGCAACCTTCGATGGCATCAGCCAATTCTGCATCAGCGACGAGCTTCAAATTTCCGAACGGCCCCAGCTTCTTTGGTGAAAAAGGCAATGGACTGATGGAAAGCTCGGGCAAAGCAGCTTCAGCCATTCCAGCCAGTCCTTTTGGTCAAAACGCAACTTCTACGCAGAGCGAGCCAAAGCCCTCCTTTTTTGGCGCGCCGTCTAGCGCTCTGGCAGCTATATCTGAAGGAGCGCCTGGCAACTCACCTTTCTCGTCCACTTCACCACAAACGCCAGCTGCGCTGCAGTCATCTGGACCGTCCATCACCTTTGGTCAGGCGACACCAAGTCCGGAAACAGCGACCGCCGGCGGTTCGACGCCAAGCCTTTCGAGCGGTCCCCGGACTGAAACAAAGGCGGCACCCCAACCCCAACCTCACTTCACATCTCCACCATCTCCGCCAAAACAAGCACCAGCCCTGGCCTCTTCCAACCCGCCGTCAACAAACCAAGCATCTAATGGTGTCACCCTAAAGCGGCCTTCTGTTTCGCAAGATACGCGACCCAAGAGGCCAAGTCCACTTTCTAATTCTTTCACCGCCAGCGACGAATCGACCAGTGCGACCACAGACAAACCTAAGGACACCCCGCCTGCGCCTGAGACGCTCAAGTCTGTGTCTCCCGACATCCGGGAGCCAAATTCACTACGAGGTGAGGCGACTAAGAAGCCGGACCATCTTTACAGCAAGCCCGTGGAGAGCTTAGACGCAACTATCTCGCGCGTCGCAGAAGAAATCGTAAGGGACGAGATCGCAGGTTACCTGAAGCAGTATATTGAGTTTGCGGTGGGAAATACCATCACCGAAGTCCAGAACGAGTTTGCGCTCGAGCGCGACAACGCGGAAGCAGACGAGTTCCGACAATTCAGTCTACATTATAAATACGGGAAGAGGTGGAAGGACATCTTTTGGCATCGGCGACTCGCGAAAACAGGCCGCGAAAGAAGGCAGCGACGACAGAGAAGGTTGCAGGCGCGTGAAGGCGCTGAGAGGGAAGAGCAAAGCTTGGTCGACTCAATCGCCAGCAGCAAGGCTCCGTCATTCATGCCGGTGCACCAGAGCAGCTCGTGTGGAGGTGATGCTGGGAACAATCAGCGCAGCCAGCCAACTATCAACGGCCAGCCTGCATCTGCTAGGAACCCACGACCATCATCAATTTACGGCTCTAGCGTCGCTAATACATCTATACGCTCAGGTCACGGTCGGGGCAAGTCGACCAGCCACGTCGACCCGCGTGGACGTGTGTCCAAGGCCGCCCCGGCTAGCAACACTTACTCGGACATGCTGAAACGGTCATCCTTTCTTGGCTTTTCGGTCTCTCCTGAGACAACGAAAAAGGACACAACAAGATCGAGCTATTTCCGTATGAAAGCAATGGGCCTCAATCGCGCAGAAGAACCAAGCGGCCTTCGTGGAACCAAGAGACGGCGCTCGGAGTCTTTCCAGAACATTTCGCAAACTTCTCCTCCTGCTCTACGGGCTTCACTCTCCCAGTCGAGCTCAGAGCGATCGACAGGTCATGCGTTGATGCCGCCACCGTTCGTTGCGCTTTCATCCACAAGACAAAGCAACAAAGACGAGGACGAAGCTCTGTTTGCGAGACTGAAAGCGGCCCGCGCGGGCTTGATGTCTAAGGCTCCTGTCCCTGCCTCTGAGCCTACCGGCGATCAGCTCCAACAGAGTGCGGGCTCGCACTCATCCAATGACTCTCCTTCGCTGATCAAAGCACGTGCCGACGTCAGGCTACGTGCTTCACAAGCTCGCGTCATGGAGTCTCCACCAGCAGCCGAGAGGAAGCTGCCAGCTTATCGCTTTCGGGAAAGCAGATTCATACCACGTGAACGGTATGGCGAGGCCATCGAGAGAGCCAACGAACTCAGGGAATCAAGATCCCGCGAGCCTAGTCGGCCACAGTCACGCATCGAAGGAGAGACGAAAAGAGAGAAACAGAGCTTTACTGCCACCACCACGCGAGATGATACTGCGCGCGGACATGTTACTGCGTCTTTGATTCCCGTCGAAAACAGCCCGCATAAGACCAACGGAAACCAGAATCATCTCGTTACGCAGCCTGCGCCCCCTGTTGAGGCGTTCGGTCAGCCGACTTCCGAATTCGGCGTCTCAAGATTGGCGGATCACACAACCCGCATGTCGGAGCAGAATCCTTTCCTTCTACACGAGGCGTCGACGCCTTTCGGTGGTTTCGGGACACACCCAACTTTCGGTACTCAGTCCAGCATGCCAGGGTTCTCTGGCCAGCCTCAACATATTTCCAAACAGCCTGCTTCTGCTGCCCCACCGGTCTCTGGCGGCATGGCGAACGGACTCGGCTCACTCGCTATGTTTGGCTTCCGCACTACTCAGCCCTCAGCGCCTCCAAATCAGGACAACACCATACCGTCGACACAAGTTGGTCAGTCACTGGCAAATTCTTTCGGCAATGCTGCCAGGACGCCGCAGACAAAATCACTGCCGTCCGCTCTCTCATATCCACTGCAGCCACCGCAAGAGAACTCATACCTTCCAAGCGAGCCTATCTCTCTCGTGTCTGACGACGAGTGCGAGACCCCACAATACCGCGTCAACAATAAGCAAATGTTCAACGGGCACGGCAGCGAAGGCGCATTCGATCAGGACATCATCGATGAGTCGACCGACGAGGATGAGAGCGCACCTGCCCAATCAAATGAAACAGCAAATGGAACAGCCAACGGATCTAGCAGTCACGCAAATTTCTTCGCGGTCCTTGCCGGAGATGGCGAGAACGGAAATGAGCAAGAGGTCAACTTCGACGGGGTCGCCAAAACGTCACTTGATCCCTATGGGCGTTCCCTTGGGTCGCAAGTTATGCCACATGAACATGACGAGGCCTTGACCGGCGATGAAAATGCCACTGACGAGGACGACGAAGTTATTGATGGCGACGTCGACGGGGAAGATGACACCGTCGACGAAGATGATGAGGAAGACCAGTACGAGAACGAAGGCGACCGCGGAGAGTATGGTTTTGGCGATGAAGATGAAGACCAAGATAAGGAGGAGGAGGAAGAAGAGGGCTACGGGTACGGCGATGCGCCGACCAGTATGCACGCGCAGTACGCGCAGGGCTGGATGCAGAAACCGCCGCCAGAACCGCAGCCCGTCAAAAATGAAGCGTTGCAGCAGGTCGGCAATACGCAGGAGGAGGCCATTGAGCTTAGCGACTAAGCGCATCAGGCTGAGAAAGGAGTTGAAGCGCAGCAACTGCGCTGCGCGGTCATTGGTGAGGGGATTGGAACGATGGAGCGCATTTTCCAGAGGTGGCCGAGATCGCTCTCGCCACGTTCAAGGTATTGCCCTCAGCGGCTGAGGGCGACCCCCTCTTACATGTTGTATCAATAAAATTGCATTGAACCCGCTGAAGTCGCAAAACTTCTTGAAAGTTCCCGCTCCACCATCAAATTATTTGGATCCCAATCAACCCGACCCGCGCAGTACTCAGCTTGTCGCTTGACGCCACATCGCCCTCCAAAATCTCTACTAACCTCCCTATTCGACAACGACATCCGCAACCACAGCCCGATGGTCCGAGAATCTGCCCTCCCCAAACTCATTCGGCAGCACCCCGTAACCCACTACCTCTCCGATCCCCTTCCCCAGAAACACATAATCCAGCCGCGTCACCTCCTCCGGCACCTCCTCGAAACCCGTGAACGTCCCATCATCAAACCCATACCTTTGCGCCCCCTCCACCGTCTCCCTCGTATCATACACCGGCGACCCCTCACGCGCAAGAAACACGTACGCCTCATCCTCCGGCGGCGCATTGAAATCGCCCATCAAAACCAACAGCGGCCCTTCTTCTCCCCCCCCCTCCCCCTCCGTCCCATTG
>JAWXCT010000110.1:119329-137753 GCA_034509035.1 Saxispiralis lemnorum
GTTTAGGGGATGGGAGGGTGGTTTGCTGGGGTGTGGGAGTTGCTAGAAGGGCGAGAGCGGCGCGAATGGGGGTGCTGTGGAGGTGGGTTAGGACGGGGTGGGTAGGGTGATGGTGTGTGTGAAGGGCCAGGAGGTGGTGGCTGGTGACTGTTATGAGGTTGGCGGAGAGAGCGCGGGAGGTGGGGGAGGGGTTTTGGGTGTGATTGTGCGTGTGTAGGGCCAGGATATATTGGGATAAGGTGATGTAGCCGTGGGCGTGAACAATCGCGTGAGGGCTTGGACAGATGGGCTGGAGAGCATCGACGTGAGCGGTAAGAGTGTCGGTGTGGCGAGTGAGTTCCAATGGGGTGAGGTTGGGATCGAGGGAGTTGAGAGTAGTGTTCAGGTTGTGTCGGAGGTGGATGGTTGAGGGGACCGGAGGAAGTGGGGTGTCGTCAGGGACGGAAAGTCGAGGTTGGAGTTGCTGGAGCTGAGAAGCGGAGACCGTGAACTGGTCATCCCATTCATGGCTAGGAGGCGGGCAGTCGCTTTGGAACGGCCAGGACTCAGACACCATGCCTCTATCAAAGCAATCCTGTAGCTCCAGTTCCGTCGCCGCTGCCCATATCCTTCGCCTCATCTCTTTGTCCAATGGCGATGTCGGCTTATTGATCAAGTCAGGATTGCGGTGCATGCCTGCGGCCATGAAGAATCTCAACATCGTCCCCGCTTCTGTGTATGAGCGTTTGTCCTTCCGGACGTTGATCTTCCGGGCGAGGTGCAGTACGAGACGTATCTGAAAGTTGACGGCGGTGACGTGCTTTTGACTCTGCTTGGATAGCCATCGCTCACAGACAGTGATTGCGCTAGTGGCATGTACAGCGTCGTGTGAGACGCCTCCTTCTTCCGGATGCATGAAGTGCACTGAGTTCACCATCAAGAGAGTAAGCACCAGAATCTCGGGGAGATCTTCAGTCGGTGTGCTCCATATCTTGGCGTATTCTTCCCAAAAGCTTTTGATGTGGATGATGGGGTACAACCGATTGACGCTGTCAAGATATGTTCCGATGAGCGTGTCTGTCTTGTCTTTGCTAGGCAGCAATGATTGCAGATCAATCTCTTTAGTCGTCAACAGAGCTTGACTCTGACTTTCTATCCTTTTTCGACACCCGCGAATCCCTCGCCTGATGTCGGCCAGACCGGGAAAGCTCTCAAAGGTCTCCCGAGTGAACATGCTGGGCTCGGGCAGCAAGCGCATGGCCGAGAACGCGTATGTGGTGCCGTAAAACTGCGTCTTGAAGGACTTGCCTCTCACCCGTGGATTCTCGGGATTGCGGGCAACACCACCAGGGGTATTGCTCGAGCTTGGAGTCGGTGGCGATGGTCCGCTCGTCGTGAGACGAGACAAAGGTGGCTGGCTGGGAGAGCATTGTTGGGCCAGGGCCGTTTCAATCAGCTTCATCCTTCGATCTTGGTCGGCCAGTTGCTTTTGCATCGCTTCGAACCGTTCAGACGATACATTAGAAAGAATAGCAGGGGGTTCGAAAGGCGGCTGACCATCCTCAGCAGCGGCTCGAGCGCTCGCATTAGGTTGTTGTACTTTAAGCTGCTTTTCGTCCAAATATAAACAGCTGGTAGTCTGGCCGAGACTCACACACCTACCGCACGCCGGGGCGCCACGATCGCATTGGAGTTTTCGTCGCCGGCAATCGAGACAAGACAGTACTTTGCGCCTTCGCTTTCGCTCGGGTCTGGGTGCTGAGTGGTCGGGCGAGTGCTGTCTGGTAGACGCTGTAGCGCTTGCGGAGCTTGGATGAGACCACATGTTCAGAACGGTTGTTGGTCTCGGCGATTCTTTTCCTTTCCGAATACAGGCCCGCGTCGCTGGCTTGCGAGCTGCTAGGTGTCGTGTAATAAGCTGAAGTCCCATTGCCACAGTGCATATATCCGAGCTCTCGGCCGAAAAGAGCGATCTCGGCCGAGAGCTAGCTCACCTAATGCCCTGGATAGTGAGTTGCATGTTTCCAAGAACCGCGAAATCTTGCGCTTCGATGATCAGTAGAGGTTGGGGTACGCCTATCTCATCATCTGGAATTTGTGCAATCCCGACAGCACGGACTTGATGCTCTTGACCTACGCCAGTTGTCAGGCGACCATGTCAACGGTTGCGCGTCCAGGCATGTAAAGACAGCTACATGACCCATACAATGCGTCCAAGCAAATTGGTCAAGAGGACTCTTTCTTGTTCCTCGTCGCCTGCGAGGATTCCGACAGAGATCGAAAGACGTCGCAGATCACCAAACTCCCAGCCCTTAACAAACGCAGTCGCGCGTAACGCAGTGTCAATCGAGACGGTACAACAATGTGTGATAGGACAGGGACAGTGAGAAAGTTCGCAATAAACTCTGGGTCGCAAACTGTTGACTTGGATCGGTGTCCTCGAAATGCGTAAGCTCGCCCCTTGATTGATGCCGAGCAGACTGAGGACCACGAGGCGGTCGCCTCGGCTTCTAGGGCCACCACCGTGGAATTTGTGCATTAGTATTCCGAAGACACCGATCCGTCCGAAACGTTGCTCGACTCTTGCGGATTGAATTTGTTTTAGGAGCGATTTGGCATGGGCCCGGGGTCATATGCTCGCCGTTCGGAACGTACGAAGCAGTTTGCAATTCAGTAAATCGAGCGAGAGTTGCTTGATTAACCTTACCTTTCCAGCTGGAACTCAGTCTGGACCAGTACACGCGATGAAGCATTGGCAGGAACTTGATGTCGTCCAAGCAGTACTCGAGAGCCTTTGCGTCTAATGGGCGCTGGCCAAACGCGTGAGGGCCTTTTATCTGCTCCGCCGCGTCAAAAGAGATCTCGTGTACCGCTTCAACGGCTTCTTCTGGGCCTTCTCTGCTTCACTGAGCCCGGCGTCTGGCTCGACGCATCAACACATGCTGGAGAGCTTGCATTTCCCTCGAAGGCCACAATGACGCGATGCGTTTTCCATCAAGTGTTGAACGCCCTGGAGAGCAATGCCATACAGGGAATACAAGGGATGTGAGCCGTTGCGAACATCGAAGAAAACCTTCGGCCTGCCTGGAGATTCAAGGATGGTCTGCAGCCTTTGTCCCTTAGCTTTGCGAGCACCCTTTGTAGTGAAAGCTGAAGCTTGTCGCGCGCGGTATCGAAAAGGTAGGCGTGGCGCTTGGGGCCACGTAGATGATGACCAGCGGCAATGTGCCTTCGCGGCGGAGGCTCTCAACTTCGAGATCGACGTAAAGCGAGGGGACGTTCTTTTGGCAGGACCTGAGGACAGCCAGACTCTCACTCGAGTCGGCAGGGGTGTTGATGAGGGAGAACGCATCCTTCTCAGGCGCTGTATCTTGTCAGCGGTCGCCAAAGTCATCATTTCAACGAGCCACGCTTAGCTGCCCTCTTCGGCGGCATGCCTAGTCATCGCACTATTCAGATGTTTTCTATAGAATAAATACCGCTTCAACACCAGAGTTTGGAAGCTCAAAACGGTATGGAATAATTTCCAAGAAGCAAGGATTTGCTAGTCACGGATAAGACAGACATTGCGGCTTCGCGGGAAGGTGAAAGCGCCAACAACAGCGGAGAACGAGAGAACAGATTCACATGGGTAAGTTCCATTCGTACCAGGCACCGATAGCTGCGCATCTGCAGAATCCATCGGCACAAGCAATATCGCCTGAATGGCGACCAGAAGGGGTGAGATCTATAGAACAGATGTGGGAGTCGACTTTTTCTGACAGAAGATTTTATGAGAGCACTGCTAGTATGTCTCCCGTTCAACGACAGAGTCTTGGGGCAGTACTTCAAGCGGTAGGGGTGATGTCCATGGATACCACACTGCCGCCCGAAGTCGTTGCAGTGTGGCGTCCTCAGGCATCAACATTCAACGGCTTTCGTCACTCCCATCGCCGCGTTCTCACGAGCAGAAGCACTTCACGCGCTTCATCACTGGCTTCACTCCCTATCCACACCACCTCGCTCGCGTAAGAGCCATCTCAACCACCGAACACACCAGTCGAGGCCCTTTACATACAGCAACCTTGTCCTGATCAGCACTCCCGACGACATGGTATGGCGATGCTGGTGATGCTCACAAGCCTTATCGCAGAGCTAACATCATCCATAGGGTCAGCAGCAGTCCGGCCTCGGAGGCCCTGGCGGTCCTCCAGGCGGCGGAGGAGATAACAAGGACAAGAAGGGCGACAAGAAGGACAAGCCGAAGTACGAGCCGCCACCGCAACCCACTACTCGCATCGGTCGTAAGAAGAAGAAGCAGGGCGGCCCCAACGCAGCCGCGAAGCTCCCGACCGTCTATCCCTCCGCACGATGCAACCTGGCGCGGATGAAAAAGCTCAGGATTCTGGACTACTTGGAGATGGAGCTGGAATACGTGGCCAATGAGGAGAACTACCGCAAAGCGAAGGCGAATAACACACAAACACCGGCCAGCGCAGGTGGCGACAGCGACGCTCTCGATCGCAATGCGGACGAACGTGGTCGCGTTGATGACATGCGAGGCTCGCCGATGGGGGTGGGAAACCTGGAGGAGCTGATTGATGACGACCATGCCATTGTGTCTTCAGCCACCGGACCAGAGTACTACGTCTCCATCATGTCTTTCGTCGACAAGGACCTGCTCGAGCCCGGTGCTTCAGTGCTGTTGCATCACAAGAGCGTTTCGGTTGTTGGCGTGCTCACAGACGACGCAGACCCAGCTGTGTCCGTGATGAAGCTCGACAAGGCGCCGACAGAGAGTTATGCGGATATTGGTGGGCTGGAGTCTCAAATTCAGGAAGTGCGTGAGGCAGTGGAGCTCCCGTTGCTGCACCCCGAGCTGTACGAGGAGATGGGCATCAAGCCTCCGAAGGGTGTTATCCTGTACGGTGCTCCCGGCACCGGGAAGACTCTCCTGGCAAAGGCCGTCGCCAACCAAACATCGGCCACCTTCCTGCGCATTGTTGGCTCCGAGCTCATTCAGAAGTACCTGGGCGATGGTCCGAGGTTAGTGCGTCAGCTCTTCCAAACCGCCGCCGAGAATGCACCCGCGATTGTGTTCATCGATGAAATCGATGCAATCGGCACGAAGCGCTACGAGTCACAATCCGGTGGTGAGCGTGAAATTCAACGCACGATGCTCGAACTCCTCAATCAGCTCGATGGCTTCGACGACCGTGGCGATGTCAAGGTCGTCATGGCCACGAACAAAATCGACACCCTTGATCCTGCCCTCATCCGCCCCGGCCGTATTGATCGCAAGATCCTCTTCGAGACACCCGATCAGGTCACCAAGCGCAAGATCTTCGGTCTGCACACGAGCAAGATGAGTCTGGCCCCGGACGTGGACCTTGAAGAGTTTATCAACATGAAAGACGAGCTTTCAGGGGCTGATATCAGGGCCATCTGCTCTGAGTCGGGCATGATGGCGCTGCGTGAGAGGAGGATGAGGGTGAACATGGCGGACTTCAGGGCGGCAAGGGAGAACGTGCTCAAGACAAAGACGGAGGGTGAGCCAGAGGGGCTTTACTTGTAAGAGTCGAGGCGGGCGAGTAGACGATCGGGGAGGTGAGATAGGCGGCCGTCGAGACTGTAGGTACCTATTGCCCCGACGCGCAGCGCAATGAGATGAGTTTTCTGTATACTAATGCGATTGGCCCTCGCTGGAGAGGCGAAGAGCATCTTTTCCTGGAGCCCTTCTGTATTCCCACTTCAACTCTTCACGGCTTGTCCGCTCCAGCCTGTCTTTTTCACTGCCACGCAGTCGCCCGAGTCGCTGACGCTCTCATCCAGCCATCTCAAACCGTGCGAATCGCCATCTTGACGCGCCAGTAAGTGAGCGGCGAAGCACCCTGGTGTGAACTACACATGCAGATACTGATGATTATCTCGAGCTAAATACGCAGCACTCAGGGTCTGGCTCCTCTTCAAAGTCGATCGCGCTTGTGCCGCCATTGTACTGCTCGTTGCTTTGGCCGCCGCCTTGGATCCATGTGGAAGCTGTGCCGCACGGTCACCTGCTCGCGCCCTTGGCGCATTGGCGCTCGTGGTGTTAATGTCAATCTGCCCAGGCACCTTATCGTCTCGCATATTGTAGACACTTTGCGAGTTTGCAACCAATCCAAGAGCTATGGACGAATAGATTCGCGCCAGATTTGAGCCATTTTGTCAATCGCTAGGCGCCAGCGCTGGTATGGTGTTTCATCGACTCCTGCTATAGTTGAAGACTACCAGGATTGCAAATGGAAATTCTGAAAATCAGCTACCTGGAACTTATTGACTGGCATCAGTTTCGCACCGAATGCCTACAGATGCAGACGCCTTCTGCCCGCAAAAATCTCAGCAAGGAGGTTAAGGTCATGCGAGATGCACTTGTTTCGTAAGCTGCTATGGGAGCGCAGCGAAGGCACAGCTCTGGGACATGGATCCGCCTAGACTCGTATACGATTCGATTCGTTCTGTTTCACGCAAGTTCGCGCTGGATTCACTTGGTGCGCGGTACGCCTCCATTCATACCTCGGCGGCTCCCCCATGCAACCCACAGCATGGCCACAGTAGATAAACACTGTTTGTCGCTCTCGGTTTCCGACTCAGCGTTCTTCGCATTCGCGTTCACCTTTTCCTCTCGCTTGTTGCAGCATCTTCTTCCCTCCTCCACCTCTGCATCCAATCTAGGCTGGCGTTCCAATCACTCATCTTCACTTTCATCATGGATTCAGCAATCCTTCAATCAACCGACCATCGGGACCTCCTCGACATCATCGACAAGCTTCGCGCAAATGGAATCAGTAAATACATTGATCTCCCCGAGATCATTGTCTGCGGCGACCAGTCCTCCGGCAAGAGTTCCGTTCTAGAGGCGATCTCCGGCATGTCCTTTCCAACCAAAGATAACCTGTGTACCCGATTCGCAACCGAGTTGATCCTCCGGCGCGACACTGAGACAGGCACCAATATTTCCATCAACCCCGGCAGTGAGAGGTCAGCCGAAGAGCGTGAGCGACTCCCGCGTGTGGACTTTGGTGCTGGTGGCACGGAACTTGACCTTGGAAATGTCGTCGAAAAAGCGAAAGAGGCAATGGGACTTAGCGATACCAAGGTGTTCAGCACCGACACCCTACGGGTCGAGCTGCGTGGACCACAACATCCTCATCTCACCATGGTCGATCTTCCGGGTCTCTTCCGGGCAGGAAACACGGATCAAACTGTCGCGGATGCGAAGATCGTCAATGAGCTGGTGCGAAGCTACATTCGCCGCCCTCGAAGCATCATACTGGCAGTCGTGTCCGCGAAGAGCGACTTTGCCTTGCAAGATGTTACAGAGCTGGCGCGCGAGCTGGATCCCCGCGGCACGCGGACTATGGGCCTCATCACCAAGCCTGACACCCTCGATGCAGGATCTGACAGCGAGGGCTCGTACATCAAGCTGGCTCAAAACAGAGATGTCGATTTCCGACTTGGATGGCACGTGCTCAAGAACAGGAACTTCGAGATGCGCAACGCTACTTCGCAAGAAAGGGATGAAGCAGAGGCAGACTTCTTTGCTAGCGGGGTCTGGACCTCTCTGGAGCCCAAGCAGCTTGGCGTGAAGTCGCTGAAGCCGCGTCTGAGCACAGTGTTGAAAGAGCAGATCTTGCGTCAGCTTCCCAGCCTTCTCCATGACGTTGAGAGTGGCATCAGCGACACGCGTTTGCGCTTGGAGCGTCTGGGTCTTCCCCGCTCCTCGATACGTGATCAGCGCCGTTACCTGCTTAAAGTCAGCGAGCACTTCTCGAGACTGATGAGGTACGCGGTGGACGGCACGTACAACGACCCTTTCTTCCTCAAAGCAAGCACTGCCGAGGGGTACCGGAGGCGCCTGCGTGCTGTTGTCCAGAACAAGTTGACTGAATTCAGTCACACTATGAGGACCGATGGCCAAAAGATCATAATTGATCATTGCTCAAGCGCAGAAGCTCCTGCGAAGGGACACGTTGCTTGGAAGACGTACGTAAATCAGGTCAAGGCTCTAATGCGGACAAGTCGAGGCCGTGAGCTCCCAGGAACGTTCAATCCGATGATTGTTGGCGAGCTGTTCATTGAGCAGTGTCGACCCTGGACGAAACTCGCCTTCGACACCCGCAGTCTCATTCTCGAAGCTGTTTCTCACATCACTCGCAGTCTTCTCGATCATGTCGCGGTCCATGAAACCGCCGAAGAGCTATACACGGTGGTCGTCGCTGGCATCGACTATATGAAGCATGAGCTCGACCAGAAGCTCTCCCAACTGCTCGAGCCGCATTGCAACAGCCACCCAATCACCTACAATCACTACCTCACGGACAACGTCCAGATTTACCAATCACATCGGCGCCAGCAGAACACCGAGGTCATGTTAAAGCAATATCTGCAGACGGACGACCTGGACGATCCCGACTTGTCGTTGACGCCTCGTGAGGTTCTCAAGCTGCTCGATCAGCGCACTGAGGTCGATATGGACAGATGTTCAAGCGAGCTTGCCGTCGACTACATGCAGGCATACTACAAGGTCTGTCTACAATTGTAGTGTCATCGGCCGTTCCACGCCTTCAGTGAACATGTTACTGACCGGCATTGCAGGTCGCTTTGAAGCGTTTCGTGGACGACTTCAGCGTCTTGGCCATCGAAGACTGTCTCATCACCAAACTGCCGTCTTTGTTCGATCCATCGAAGGTTTACGACATGACAGATAACGAGGTCAAACGTCTGGCTGGCGAGACTGAGGACTCTGCGGCCGAGAGAGGTCGCCTTGCAGAGAAGCTGGGCGTGCTTGAGGTCAGCGTACAGGACTTGCGGCGTCTGGACACCAAGCGTTCCATTGACATTGGTAGGCGTCTTTACTGGTTTTGTTTCTAATACTTCAGTGCTAATTGGCCACCACAAACAGATGTCGACCCGACGGGTACAAACACCTTCACGACGGAGAAGGCTCTGATGACCGAGCCGACGGAAAAGCATGCCACAGCATCGGAATCCGTGCCGATTGAATTCGAAAAGATGCTTCCAACCGGTCAAAACAATGATCCAGAGTCCAAGGCTCAGACTCCCTTCGCGCCTACTCCCGGGTCAGACTCAGGCTCAGGCGCCGCGACTGAATCTGAGCTCTACCACGACCCGGCCCCTGCGACCCCAGCGGCACAGTCGCTCGCCCCGCCTCTGCCAGCCGAGATTGATTGGCGTTCTGAAAGTTTTTTCGGAATCTCGGCAAATAATTACGCGGTTCGAAAGAAGAAGGGGAAAAAGTCCATGTCATAGATGCTGCGGAAGAACGTTCGGCATTGGTATGTGCACTCAACCGCTGATGCAGAATCATGTCGTTCGAAACGGGTTGGGAGAAAAAGGTTAGCATGTGCCGAGGTCGGGGAAAGATAGAATTGGAGGCGTTGATAACATGGTTTTGCGATGTTCTTGTGGAGCTGCAGTAAAAAAAGGCAGAGACTGAGAAGGCGAAAAGGTCGTCTGCCAACGCTCGCTCCAGAATCAGCTTGCGCGGAATAACACTATCAAGTGCGCGATTCGAAGGGCCCCATCATAAATGGTAAATCGGCATTCAATACGAGGCTACCAGCGTCAGCTACATACTACTAGCTGGAGCCGGCTGCGATTGTTTGCCGCTGCCCCGGATCGAACGTAGCTAGGAGCAAGAATGCGCACATTGCACATTGCGCGCGGGATATGGTCCCTCTGTTGATCTCCTCAAACCCATCTGCGTCTCTCATTGTCCTCCTTCAGAAACATCCGCGGCCTTTGGGCCCCTCTTTTGAGTCAGCATCACCACCTCAAATCAGTCCCATCTCGTCATCAAACATCAGACGATCCACGACCGTTTCCCTCTCAGTCTCGTCGCCGCCAGACACATGGTACGCACCAGTCATCTGTACATTCCACATTGACAACACTGTCATACGCCCTCGCAAGCAGCCTCCGCGAAGCATCCTTCTCGAAAAGAACCTCGCGGTATTTCCAAGGCCCCCGGACCGACTCGCTAGTCGGGACCGCATGGTAATAGATTTTGCTTCTTCTCAAAGAGTGTATTCAAAGTCCGATTGTCCCGACAGCCGGAATTTTCTGCTAATGGCGGTGGCTGCAACAGCATCTCGCAAGAGCAAAGTCATTAATGTGTATACAAACTGTCGTCAATGATGACCTAGGTAGAGTACCTTTCGTTTGATATAGTCGCAAAGAGAAATGCTGGCGAGACGTGTCCAAGGCTGGTTGAACGAGTGATTTGCCTGACGAATGCGGTTTTCGAAGAAGAACCGCAAGGCAACTTCTCTCGTGTCTCTGACCAATGAAGTCGCATCTCGAGCTGCCTCCAGCTTGCCGTCCGACACATGGAGAGAGTGACAGGACAACTCTCTAGCGCTTCATGCAGCCACCCGCTAGCTTCCGTTTTGTGCGACCAACAAGATTGCCGCAGTCAGCTCGTCTCGTTGTCCCTTTCTACGTTCGACCGCCACGATCTGCCTCTCAAAAGATGTCAAGTGGAAAAGATTCCTCGCGCTGAGACGCCAGAAAAGACTCAGCGCTGTCATACCGATATGTGATTCGACAGCGAGGCTCTGGTTCGAAAAAGACATTGAAACCGGGACGACAGCTTGCGTGGGAAAAGGTTGGAGGGAGATGAAGCATTTGGCCGGCAGGTCATGACGCTGGCAAGGGTCGTACATCGGGACTTGAGAGCGGCTCGGTAGTCTCTTCTACATGTATCATCTCCGGTAACCTCAAACGACGCATCGAAACTCCGCACCTCCAAGACCCAAAACTAGACATTCGCTTCAGCACCCCGAGCACAGAGCCTGCGATGCCAATTCGGGGTTTTCTCGCTTCCTCCTGACGTATGCTTCGTTGCGACATATGTTTTCCAGGCCTCTCTTCGATTCTTGCCCCGGGTCCTCAATCCGAGCGGCTGTCGCGCAGGTCCATGTTCTAACCTTCTGCAAAAGGGGTCGTGGAGCATGTTGAACAAAGCCTTAGGGAAGTTCACCAGGTCTTCGAAGGCGCTGGCCACAAAGCAGAGGGCGATATTTGGGGGCGAGCAACGTAGTGATGTCCTCCGTTCACCTCGCGCCCGTGAACAATTTCTTTTCGGAATCGACTAGTGTCTTCCGCTGTGATCAGACGTGCTCCCTCCCACCATGCGCCCTCGCGTTCGGCGAATAAGGCGAGATCCGCTCCTGCCCCGCTGGCTTAAAAGGCTCCCTTCGCCGCATCCGGGTGCAGCCCCTGTCCCGGCGCAGGCCCATGCGCGTACATCTGCGCGGGCGCATGCCGCATGACGCTCTTATGCCTCCGCCACTGCGTAACCGACACGGCCGCGACCCAGGCCGTGAGCACCATGAGCGCGATGGCCATGACCATGACGCAGACGCTAACGCCGCACGGGGCGCCCGAGCAGCGCGAGCCCAGCGCCGAGCCGGCCAGGATGATTACAGAAGACGACTTCGAGGCAGTTGAGGATAGCGTTGGCTTTGAGGTTGGCCCAGCGGCGGAAGCGCTCTTTGCGCTCGGTTAGGAGCTGGTAGGTGATGACGATGGTGGATTTGATACACTGTAGGTTGGTGTGGTCAGCATGAACGCAGTAGTGAGACCATCAGGGTGCAGCGTACGAAGGTGAGGGCCATGATGTCGGAGCGTGTCGGGGGGTTGGGGTTGGGATGGCCAGCCGTCCGATGGTGAAGGCGACGATTATGACGATGAGCACGATCTGAGCGATGTGCGCCTTCTTTTTGCCTCCCGTGTCGAAGTAGCTCGCGGACATCATCTTGGAAAGAGGGAATGCAATTCTTGTGGTGGAAGCTGTGGTGGATGCGATTGCAGAGGTCTTTGCTGAGGATGCATTCGAAGAGCAGGTTCAAGAGTCGAATGTGGTTGGATTGGCGAACCAGACCGGATTGCGGGATTGAAGGAATCCATTGTTGCGGCGGACTTGTGCATTTGTTTTCATCCTCGTCTGCCGTCAAGTTGCAGCCTTCGGATTTCTCGGAGCCCCTGGCTCGGGGGTTTTGCGAGGCAGGCTTGGCAGCGTCCGGCGGAGGGCGGACGACCTCTGCCGGTGGCGGTGGAGTCGGGACAAAGAATTATTCTCCAAAGAAAAGCCTTCCCTACTTTCTCGTCCAGCTCCGTGAATGCGAGGAACTATATGCATTTACCACGGAGCCACAAGCATGGAGCAATGCGCTCTGCTGCGGATTGCCTCCCGAGTCAGCATCTTGCTTCGATGGCCAAACGTCGGGTGGTCTGCAAGAAGCGCCGCTGGATCTCGAAGAATATCGCCAAAACCGAGACACGAGCAATCACAGCAAACAGCGATGGCGAGGGGCTCAATGATCTCCTTCTGTGACGTGGACCGGGAAGAAAGAGGTGAAGTTGAAGTCCAGCGCGTCAGTCTCGCGTTCACTAGCGGCACCAGCCACCGCTTGGCCGTCACAGCCACCGCAGCCACTCTCTCTACGCGAGCCTCGCCTTCGCGCGCGCCGGCTCCCACGTCACGCCCTCGCCAACAGTAGGCAATCGATATTGCTCGCTAGCGAGAGCTCTCCATAGACCTTCCGCCGTAAGTTCTTGCGCTGACTTCTTCTACCTTTCCTCCACCTTCTTCTCACCTCTCCCGAGTCTGACCACTCTCGAGTCCACACATACGACTCGAGTTCTTTCCAACTGCCGCTCTTTCCTCCTTTCTCTTCCATATTCATGCCTCACATCCCAAACACTCCCGAAGTACTACTCGGCCGCAACGACTCGAAAAACCCCTCGACAACATGTAAAGGCATCACGTCCGCCGGCAGGCCCTGTAGGCGCGCTCTAGCCTCCTCAAAGAAGCCCTCGACGGGCAGGAAATCCGACACGTCACGTCTGGGCGGAGTAGTAGCCGTGTCCGAAGAAGACGGAGAGCTGCAGGGAGCCGAGTTCTATTGTTGGCAGCACAAGGACCAGGCGGAGCAGCAGGTCCAGCAGGAACAGCAGGAGGACACGAGCAAGCGCACGAGAAGGAAGAGGTCGACGGAGCTGTTTCCCGTGCAGGAGCGGAGCAGCATCGATACCCTGGTCCAGAGACTCGGCATTGAAGAAGATCCGAGGCCGAAGCGGACACCACGAAGGAGCGACAATGTGCAGCGACCTCAGAAGTCCAACACTCAAGACTTTGCGAGCCAACGGCCAGCGCCGAGTCCATATCCAGAGAAGCACGCGTCGACACCTCCCAAGAAGACCAAGCCGAAGAAGCAAGGCTTCTTGGCGTCTCTATGTTGCGCAACAAGTCAAGATGACGACGACTATGTCGAGGTGGTACGGCACCGTAAAAGAGTCGAGCAGACGCAGGCGCCCCGTCCTTCATCAGCAGCCCCTCCGCGAAATTCCGCCTCCAATCCACCGCAGCGTCCAACAACTCAGCACCGTGTCTCATCAAACACACAAACAAACCAGCTCCTCTCATTAATACCACAAACCCTCTCCCCTGAAAGCACCTCCGCCCTCCTCGCCGAACTCATCAAACCCATCAGCCCTGCCGACGAAGAAGGCTATATATACATCTTCTGGCTCACGCCTCAGTCCCAAACGGGCCCGGAAGAATCGACTGCCCGCTCCCTCCTCTCCCCCGGCCGCGCCACCCCCGAACGCCGCATCAGCGACGTCATGAGCGAGTACTCGACCTCCTCCTCGACCTTTGCGGCGTCCACGGGCCCGCCCCGCGGCCAGAAGACCATCATGCTCAAGATCGGCCGCGCGAACAATATCACCCGCCGCATGAATGAGTGGCAGCGCCAGTGCGGCTACGCACTCAACCTCGTGCGCTGGTACCCTTACATGCTGTCTCGGCCGTCGCGGTCGCCGCGGCAGAGCCAGGTGCCCGGGTCAAGCTCGCCGGGCGGTGGTAAACGGGAGAGCGAGGCGGTGCGTAAGGTGCCTTGTGTGAAGCGGGTGGAGCGGTTGATCCATCTGGAGCTAGCGGAGAGGCAGGTGAAGAGGCAGTGTGAGGCTTGCGGGAAGGAGCATCGGGAGTGGTTTGAGGTAGAGGCGAGTCAGGGGGGGGTAAAGGGGGTAGACGAGACGGTGAGGAGGTGGGTGGAGTGGGCGGAGAGGGAGAATAGGTAATGGGAGAAAGAACCTCTGTCACTGCTTCGAGTCTCATTTGAAATAGACGCCTATGAGTAGCCCCTTTTCTTCCAGCGCTGAGACGCACAGTCACCGCGGTGGCTGAGAGGAAGCACATGTTCGAGCGCACGTTGAGGCGAAAAGATCAGGCTTGGCGCGTCGTGGTCGCGGGAACGAGCGGCCGGGGGCCCGTGCGGTCGACGTCAAGCAGCGGCGCCTTCCAACCCCGCCTGCAGCTGCATTTTCTCTCGCCTCAACCGCTTCTTGCTGCCCGCGTCCGCCCCGAACTCTGCCTTCACCCACCCCCTCTCCCCCCCCTTCCCCCCAAACCGCCCCATTCCTCGCCCACTGCACCCTCCGCCCACCGCCCACCTTGCCTGCAGACACCGTCCGCGATCCCTGCGTCAACATGTCGGAACCCATCAACCGCAAGAGCAACCCGGCCCCCGCGCCCGTAAGTTTTCCTTCACCCACCACTCACCGTCTTATCCTCCTGCCCACCCACCACCCGGCGCACACCACTTACAACATGCAGACGCCCAGCAACACTCCCGCGCAGAACCAGGCCCCCATTTCCTCGCGCGCACAAGCCCCCAATGTCGGCAGCATCAAAGAAGGTACGCGCAATCGCCACCACTCACCGCCGCGAGCAGGCCGCTGACCATACTCCACCCCACAGAGGACCTTGACAAGGCCGCCGCTGCCTCCGTCTTCGCTAAAGACCCCCGCATCCTCGCCATGATGCAGAATAAGCTCGGCGGCCTCGTTGGGAAGTCGTCTGGGTACGTTGAGTCACTCCCCGCACCCGTCCGGAGACGTGTTGCCGGCCTGAAGGGCGTCCAGAAAGAGCACTCCAAGATCGAGGCCGAGTTTCAAGAAGAGGTTCTGCAGCTCGAGAAGCGCTTCTTTGCCAAGTTCACGCCGCTGTACGAGAAGCGCACAAAGATTGTCAATGGCCAGGCCGAACCCACGGAGAAGGAGGTTGAGGCCGGTGAGGAAGATGATGAAGATGAGGACGAGGAAGAGGACAAGGAGAAGCCAAAGAAGGACGAGGCGGCTTCGGATGCAGACATGAAGGGTATCCCCGAGTTCTGGCTCAGCGCGATGAAGAACTCCTCGCTCGCCGAGACCATCACAGACCGAGACGAGGAGGCCCTTAAACACTTGACCGACATTCGTATGGAGTACCTCGACCGCCCCGGCTTCCGCCTTATCTTCGAGTTCGAGGAGAACGAACACTTCACCAACAAGGCCATTACCAAGACGTACTACTATCAGGAGGAGAATGGCTACGGGGGCGACTTCATCTACGACCACGCGGAGGGCGACAAGATCGACTGGAAGCCTAATCAGGATCTGACGGTCAAGGTCGAGAGCAAGAAGCAGAGGAATAAGAGTGAGCTGCGCTGGAACCGATGAGAACGGGTGCGGGCTGCGATGCTGACTATGATGGCAGACACCAAGCAGACGCGCGTTGTCAAGAAGACCATCCCCACCCCTTCGTTCTTCGACTTCTTCAACCCCGCCTCCCCACCTGGCGAAGACGACGAGGAGGGCGCCGACGAGGAGCTGGAGTCGAAGCTCGAGCTCGACTACCAGCTCGGTGAGGACATCAAGGAGAAGCTCATCCCTCGCGCAATCGACTGGTTCACCGGCGAGGCTCTGCAATTCGAGCAGGGTCTGGACGACTTCGACGAGGATGAGTTTGAGGATGAAGACGATGAGGAGGAGGACGATGATGACCGTGATGACGATGAGGAGGACGAAGACGATGATGAGGTAGGAACTGCCAGGTCGTTCTGTTGCAGGACCACTGCTGACTTCACCTCAGGAGGACGGTTCCAAGCCCAAGCAGGAGACCGCGGAGTGCAAGCAGAGTTAAGCGGCCACGCAATCACTGCTCCACGATCTCGCATCTCGACTACATGACGATTTCTGGCCCATCCACCCATCCTCGTAGGCCTTTCTTCCGGCTTCCGCGAACGCGCAGCCCTCGACTCATCAGCGCGCCAAACTTCACTTAAACCCCGAACCCCGACGACAACCCACTCCGACACGTCCTTAACGCTCTTTACGACCCCGACTTCCCCTCGTCCCCAGTCAGCGTGCACGGATGGCACAGGCGCGACGCGATCACGTCAAACGAAAGTCGTTCCGTGAGCAACGTCCCAAAGAAAAAGCATCGCAGGCGGGCGAGCGGTGCAAGTGCAGGTTAATAGAGAATGGAGAGGGGCTGCTGATGTTGCTCTGCGTGTGCATTTTGGCTTTTCTCGAGTGGGCGTTCTCTTTTTCGGTGGAGGGGGTGGCTTTGTTTGATGGCGAGGTGGGGGGGCGTAGGTAGTGAAATGGTGAAAAGATGTCTTACTCACAATTGTTTCTCCAAACTTGGGGAGATTACCTCACTCTGGTCGTGCGATTGATGATTGCGTTTTCTCGTGAAGGTTCGAGATTCTGGCACGGAAAACGTCAAAGCTGCTTGTTCAATCGGGGAGAGAGAGGTCTTGTTGGTGTTAAGTGCTGCATCGCACGCAGTCTTGCCGTCAATTATTGCAAAGTATCGTTGGCTTGGTTGAATCTGTAATGTGCCTGCAGATTACTACGCATGTAGTGGCGTCGCCTCTCTTTTGGCAGGAGATGCGGAGACAAGCCGCCTGCGCATGCTTGCCTCAACTGCGTCATCTCTCTACGCGGGCTGACCCTTGCTTGCATCTCTCTCCACCACATCGACTCACCACTATCACCACCAATATGGCAGACCCTACTCGAGCCACGACGCCTCCCCGGCGCTCGCCACTTCAAACGACCCACGCTCCACCTATCACCCCTGAACAAGTTCGTCGCATGGAAGAAAGCCGCCTCAAAGCCAAAGCCCTCCGCGAACAGACCATCCAAGCAGGCCCCAAACCCGCCCCTCAAACCCGCCAAACGACCTCGTCCTCCACCATTGCTGCCGGCCAGAAACGCCCCCACGCTGCCACTCTTCCCCGGACTTCCACCGTTCGCGACGCCCGCAACCGCAACTCCCCCAACCCCCGCCAACCCAACAGCAACAATGGCCTTGCCACAACCCAAGATACCGACATCCGCGCGGCCAAGAAGTTCCAGCGTTTCGTCGAGTACGACTTCAGCAAGATGACCGACACCAAGGGCGGCTTCATGACGGCCGAGGACGACCCGCACAACCAGGCTTTACACACCGCGGACCGCGAAGGCCTTCAGAAGCCGGCCAACATGACGTTGAAAGAGTGGGAAGCGGCACAGCTGCGCAAGCGCCTCCGCGAGCGGCGCGAGGGCCCCTTTGAGCCCGGGTTAAGCGTGCTGGACGGCGGGCGCGGGGACGGGTCCGCGCAGGCGCAGGCGACGAAAGTCTGCGCCGAGTGCGGCAGCCCGGAGATCGACTGGCACTGGGACGAGCTGCTGCGGATCCGCGTGTGTCACGGGTGTAAAGAGCGGGTGCCGGAGAAGTACTCGCTGCTGACCAAGACGGAGGCGAAGGAGGATTACCTCCTCACGGACCCCGAGTTGAGGGATGAGGCGTTGCTGCCGCATTTGGAGAAGCCGAATCCGCATTCGAGTGCGTGGCATCCCATGTCGCTTTACTTGAGGTGTCAGGTGGAGGCGTATGCGTTTTCGAAGGCGAAGTGGGGGTCCGCTGAGGGGTTGGACGAGGAGTATGAGCGACGGGTGAGGGAGGCGAAGGAGAGGAAGGAGAAGAAGTTTGGGAAGCGGCTGGGGGAGTTAAAGAAGAAGACAAGGGTTGAGGCTTATAAGCGAGCGAGGGCGGGAGGTGGAGGGGAGTTTGGGGATGAGATGGGGGGGGCCAAGCATGTGCATGAGTGGGGCGAGGCGATGGAGGATGTGAGCACGGGTGAGATGAGGAGGAGGTGTGCTGGGTGTGGGATGGAGGTGGAGGAGATGGAGTTCTGAGGATGTTTCGGGAATGGGGCTAGACGGTTTGACTGGGGATGATTTGAAGGACGGATGGAATGTGATACCCATGGCGTGGAAATTGTGGGCAATGCAGCTGACGCTCGTGCATGAATGTAGAGACTCAACGTTTAGATGGGTATATTGTACAACAAGACTAAAGGTCCCGTCACGTTCTAAGTAATTTCGATAATCACTAGAGCCTTTGAAAGCGCCACACCCCGAGAACGCGAGCAATGGCCGTCCTGTCTCCTACATGCCGCCAACACAAACCTCTCAACAAAATTTCTGCCCACCGGCGCCCGGCCTCATAGCTTCGCCTTCAACCTCCCCTTCCCACTCTTCTCTTCATTCACCACCCTCAACCCCTCGTTGCCCCCCCCACTCC
>JAWXCT010000110.1:138177-154971 GCA_034509035.1 Saxispiralis lemnorum
GGGGGGGACCTGTAGGGGGCGAGATTGTCGACGCCGTCGAGGGAGCGCGTGGAGATCCAGCCGACTGGTCGGGGGACGACACAGGCCTTAATGATTAGTATGGTCGAAGAATGATATCGATCTCAAGTTGATATACCTTGAACGGGTCTTTGGGAAGGCCGTGAGGCGTGACGCCAGGGGAGTAAGACACCATGTTGAAAGATAGAATGCAAAACTTCAAAGATAGAATGCAAAACTTCAAAGATAGAATGCAAAACTTCAGCATTCAACTCGACTCAGCACAAACTTTGCATTCGAGAAATCAAGTATCGCAAGCAGTCGACGATCGTCTCCGGCTCGAAACTCAGTATGAGCAGAGATGCGTGATCGACGACCTCACCCCGCAGGCTGCTCCAGAATCCCCACCATCGGACGATACTTTCGGATCTCACATGGCCATCTGGACTAGCCTCCTGTGTGCAAGCTGTATTCCAGCGGAACCTGGCTTCATTGTGCGCAAGCCACTTCCTCGACTCGTGTTTTCTGCATGTGTCGGCACATACAATATCAACAGGAAGACAGCGACGCGAGAGGTGAAGTGCTTTCGGCGGCTTTGTTCCGCGCCGCCTTTCCCAGATAAGGCTCTGAAGCGAACGCGCTTTCATCACGCGCATCTACGCCAGCGTCTACAGTTTCTTCGTCTGAGAACCTCCTAACGAGACGACAAGCCACGACTCCTCCACGCCCGCCACGGCCGAATGGTTTGAACTCGCACACGTCGGCGACACCGGTCCCGACTACTTCAGGAGGATGGACTCCGCCGGTACGCCCGCCGGCAGCCACCGCAGCTCCAGCGCATACATGGACGACGATGGGGCTGCGCGCAGAAGACGGAGTCGGAGCAGACACTCACTCTACCGCCGCTTCAGCAATCTCAGCGACGCGAGCTTCATGTCCGACGTCGAGATGGCGCAGGACGAGATGTACGCCGGGCCCATGTCCGAGAGCGTGCCCACGGCCACGAGCTCGTTCGCCCACCGGAGATCGCGCGCCGACTCGAATGCGAGTTTTCAGTTCTATGAGCCGGAGGATCAGGACTTTGATGAGGAGGAGTGGGCCGAGGAGGCGGTGCTGGAGGAGCAGGATGAGATGGAGAGGGGTGGAAGTTTGGATGCGTCGAACACGTTTATGGAGCCTGAAATGGACCCGGAGATGGATAGGGAGCTGCGGGAGGAAGAGTTTGATCGGAGGTCGAGCAAGGGCCGGAAATCGTCCGGGCTGTCCAGATCGTCGAAGGGCTCCGTGGACAGCCCGCTGTTGAAGAGACATCGTTCTGGCGGCTCAGAGAACAGTGGGTTTCGGCCAGGTGGGAGGCTGAGCCAGAAGATTTACATCCATACCGAGGACATGACAATTGTGATCGCCGGGTTCAAAACGTCCCTCTTTGGATTTGCGACCTACGTGTGCCTGAGCACACTGTCTTTCGGAATATGCTATCTTCTCTTTCGGTGGTTGCCGAAATGGTACGTCAAGCTCGTGGGCAAGAGCACACCTCTGTGTGATTGCGATTGGGTCGTCGTTGAGAATCTATGGGGAGAGATGTCGATCCAGGATCTGGCGAAGGAAGAGTTTGGGCAGTCCCTTTCGGCTGTTTTCGGCGAAAACGAGAAGAGCAAGATGCGCTCTTACGACGAGTACGATGATCCGATCCTTGACGAGCTGCGCATCCTGGACTACCGCTACATTCGATTCTGCTTCCACCCGGCCAAGGATAAGTTTGTGCCCGGGAACACTTGGAAGGACCCTTCATGGACCAACATCATCGCAGTCAGAGCCGGCATCGATTCCGACGAGCAAGAGTCGCGCGAGCGCATTTTCGGCAAGAATGTCATTGACATCAAGCAGAAAAGCAACACGCAGCTACTCCTGGACGAGGCGTTTCATCCTTTCTACGTCTTTCAGATCGCCAGTTTGATTCTCTGGTCCATGGACCAGTACTACTACTACGCAGCCTGCATATTCATCATCTCCGTCGTCAGCATCGTCACGACGCTCATTGAGACTAAAGCCACAATGAAGCGCCTGCGAGAGATATCTCGCTTCGAATGCGACATTCGCGTTTTACGTGGCGGTTTCTGGCGATATGTGGAATCCAGCGAGCTCGTGCCTGGCGATGTCTACGAGGTCACGGACCCTAATCTGGGGCAGTTTCCCTGCGACAGCTTGCTTCTCTCGGGCGACTGCATTGTCAATGAGAGTATGCTGACAGGGGAATCTGTGCCAGTGTCTAAAACGCCGGCCAAAGATGACACTCTAGAACTGCTGAACTTGAGCGCATCAGCTATGCACTCGGATGTCGCGAAACATATGCTGTTCAGCGGCACCAAGATCATCCGTGCTCGCCGGCCGCAAGACGACAAGAGTGACGAGGCCGCCGGTGTAGCCCTCGTGGTTCGTACAGGTTTCAACACGACGAAGGGCGCGCTGGTTCGATCGATGCTGTTTCCCAAGCCCTCGGGCTTCAAGTTCTATCGCGACTCATTTAGGTACATCTCAGTCATGGCTGGCATCGCCGGACTTGGATTCATCGCTTCGCTCGTCAATTTTATCCGACTTGGCTTAAAGCCCCATCTAATCATTGTCCGTGCATTGGATCTCATCACCATCGTCGTGCCACCCGCGCTGCCAGCCACGCTGACGATCGGAACCAACTTCGCACTCGCACGACTGAAGAAGAAGCTGATCTTCTGCATCAGTCCGCAAAGGGTTAATGTTGGCGGCAAGATCGACGTCATGTGCTTTGACAAGACAGGCACTCTCACAGAGGATGGCCTAGATGTCTTGGGCGTGCGGGTGGTTTCTCGTCCGCTCAACCGGTTTACTGATATCCTGACCGACTCGTCGGCTCTGCTGCCTGGTGCGTCTTACGAGCGAGACCCCACGGTGGATTACAACGCGAACAAGGCCATCATGTACACTATGGCCACTTGCCACTCGTTACGTGTTGTTGACGGCGAGTTCATTGGCGACCCGCTTGATCTGAAGATGTTCGAATTCACCGGATGGCAGTACGAGGAAGGTGCAGAGCGCGGCGCCATCGGCGAGGATGACGAGGACAACTCCCTGTCACCATCAGTCGCTCGTCCGCCCCCGGGCATGGCTTTCGATCTCGACGAAGAGCAGGACTCCCCCAACAGCCATCGACCGATTGAGCTGGGCGTCCTCAAGTCGTTCGAATTCGCCTCGCAACTCCGTCGTGCTAGCGTGATCGTGCGCCAGTTCGGCGACAAGAGCGGCGACGTCTATGTCAAAGGTGCACCTGAGGCCATGCGGGAGATTTGTAAGCCCGAGAGCTTCCCACCTGAGTACGATGAGCTGCTTTCTCACTACACTCATCGCGGCTACCGTGTCATCGCCTGCGCATCCAAGCACATTTTCAAGCTGAACTGGTTGAAGGTGCAAAAGATGAAGCGAGAGGAGGCCGAATCGAACTTGGAATTCGTTGGCTTCATCGTGTTCGAGAACAAGCTCAAGGACACCACCACGGACATTATCGAAGAGCTGGTGGAGGCAGACATCCGCACCGTCATGTGCACGGGCGATAACATCCTTACGGCAGTCAGCGTAGCCAGAGAGTGCGGCGTCATAGACCGGACCGCGCATTGCTTTGTCCCGCATTTCGTTGAGGGAGACTCGTCAACACCGCTTAGCAAACTTGCGTGGGAGAGCGTCGACAACCCAGTCTATCAGCTCGACGAGAACACCCTGAGACCTCTTCCTCCTCCAGCTGAGCACGACTCCTCTCTCCCGTACGACGTCTCAAACCTACGCAACTACTCCGTTGCCCTTTCCGGCGACGTCTTCCGCTGGATCGTCGACTTCGCCTCACCCAAAGTCCTCCGCGAGATGCTCGTCCTGGGCCAAGTCTTCGCGCGCATGTCCCCCGACGAGAAGCACGAGCTAGTCGAGAAGCTCCAAAGCATCGACTACTGCGCGGGCTTCTGCGGCGATGGCGCCAACGACTGCGGCGCCCTCAAAGCCGCTGACGTAGGCATCTCGCTCTCCGAAGCGGAAGCCAGCGTCGCCGCCCCCTTCACCTCACGCGTCTTTGACATCCGCTGCGTGCCCGAAGTCATACGCGAAGGCCGCGCCGCGCTCGTCACCTCATTCTCCTGCTTTAAGTACATGTCGCTCTACTCGGCCATCCAATTCACCTCCGTCTCCTTCCTCTACGCCTCCGCCTCCAACCTCGCCGACTTCCAATTCCTCTACATCGACCTCCTCCTCATCCTCCCCATCGCCATCTTCATGGGCTGGACGGGGCCCTACCCCGCTCTTTCCCCCAAGCGCCCCACCGCCTCCCTCGTCTCCCGCAAAGTCCTCGTCCCCCTCCTCGGCCAAATCGCCCTCTGCATCGCCCTCCAGCTCGCGGCCTGGCTCGCCGTCCGCGCCCAGCCCTGGTACCAACCCCCCATCTTGGACCCGGAGCACTCCAACTCGGAGAACTCGGAGAATTCCGCCCTGTTTCTCACGTCGTGCTACCAGTACATCCTGGCCGCCATCGTGCTGTCCGTCGGCCCGCCGTTCCGGCAGAGCATGGCGCACAACTTGCCCTTTGTCGTCACTATGCTCGTCGCGCTCGCCGTCTCGACGTACCTGTTACTCGATCCGGCGCCGGGGGTGGCCGGGCTGATGGAGCTGACGTGGCTGTCGGATCCGTTCAAGGTGTTTATCCTGGTGCTGGCACTGGGTGGGTTTGGTGTGAGCTATCTGGCGGAGCGGCTGGTCTTTCCGCGGCTGGCGAAAGGGATCGGGAGGGCGAAGGAGAGGTGGGGGCGGAGGAAGAAGAGGAAGGAGTATAAGATTATTCGGGAGGAGTTGAGGGTGGGGATGTAGCGTTGCTCTGGGAGGATGGGTGGGGCGGGTTGGGATGTGAGGGGTTGTGTATAACGATCGCCTCGTTCATATCATAGAGAGAAAAATAAGAAGATTCTATAGAGAAATCGTCTTTCCCGTCTTCCGCCACGTCCACTCACACATGACGCGTCTTCCCGCAAAACAAACAGCTCTAGCTTTTCCTTTTTCCTCCAGTCAAAGCACCCAGGCGCCATCGCTCATCCCCTCGCATCAATCCAAAAACGTAAACAGATTCGTATGCACGACATTCAACGCGCGACTCGCTTCTCGCTCCTCAATGACGCACGAGATATTAATCTCGCTCGCCCCCTGCGAAATCATCTCAATGTTAATCCCGTGCTCGCCCAGCGTGCTGAAGAACCGCCCGCTGATGCCCACCATGCTACGGAGCTGCCGGCCCACAAGGCTGATGATGGCCATGCCAGGGACAAGGTCGATGTCGCCCCAGGTGCCCAGGTCCTCGACGGCGCCTTTCAGGGACTCGGATTCGATTTTCATCTCTTCCTCGCCTTGGCCCGAGAGGAGGCTGATTTCGCTGTGCAGGGCCATGGAGACGTGGACTTCGGAGGAGGAGATCAGGTCGACGGAGAGGCTGTGGGCGTCGAGGATGCGGAAGATGGACATGAGAAAGCCGTGGGCGCGGGTGCGTTTTTTGCTGTGCACGTTTAGGACCGTGATGCCGCGCTTGATGGTGACGGCCGTCGGGCGCTTGGGCGGCTGCTGGCTGGGTGGGAGGTGCGCGATTTTGCCGTTGCTGAGGCTGGAGACGGAGCGGTTGCGAAAGATGCCTAGCGGGCGCTTGGTGTTGAGGGCATCGGCCAGGTCGGGGTAAATGATGGTGCCGTTGTTGCGCGGGTTCATGACGTTCTTGATGCGGATCGAGATGCTGGCTTTGATCACCTGGTCCATCGTGAAGGGGTGGATGACCTCGGAGCCGTAGAAGGTCAGCTCCGCCGCCTCGCTGGGCGTGACCGAGTCGAGCAGGCGGGCGGTGGGGACCTTGCGCGGGTCGGCCGTGAAGATGCCGTCGACCTCCTTCCAGATCTGAAGCTCCTTCGCGTGCAGCCCGACCGCAACCAGAGCGGCGCAGAGGTCGGTATAGCCCCGTCCGATCTGCTCCAGCAGTCCGCCAGGAACGTTGCCAAAATAGCCCGTGATGATCGGCACCGCGTCCGGCCCCAGCGCATGGACACGCGCGGCCAGTGAATGCGCCAGGTCGCCGTAGAATTTTTCGCCCAGCACCTTACCAGTGGGAAAGTCAATGACCTCGCTCATATCCACGTGCACCGCCTTGACGCCGCGGCTCTGCAGCAGCGCAGTCATGTAGACGCACGCCAGCTTCTCGCCCACGGACATGACCATGTCCTTCGTCTGGCCCGTGACAGCCTTGAGAAACTGCGCGCTCTCTAGGATCTTGAGCAAATTGTAGCACTCCTTGTTGACCTCTTCCACAAACTTTTCCAGAATGCCCTCCTCACCTTCCACCGCGATGCCGTCCTTGCCAGCTTGAATATGGTCCAGGCGGATCGTCTCGACAATCTCGACGTACTTGCGCGAGTCCGGCTCGAGCACGTCGCGCGCGGCGCGCAAAAGTCGGTTCGTCGTGCCCTCGCTCTTGGTATAGGTGCTGCGCGCGGAGCAGACGACGGCGATGCGGTGCTGCTTGAGTCCTGCCCTGCATTGTCGTCCTGTCAGCACAATGGTTCATCCATATACTTCTTCCCAACCTTCACCCCCCCCACCCCCACATCCCTTTCTCCCCTATGCCAGCCCCGAGTCACCTACATGACAATGTCCTCCGCGATCCTCAGCGCCACCTTCCCCACGCTCGTCCCGCCGAATTTCTGTACAACCCAGTTGGCGCCGCCAGGCAGGTCACGCTCGGGCGTGTGCGGTATTCTGTCTGTAATGGTGCCGTTGGTGACGGGGCCGTTCTGGTGCGCGGCGCCGTTGTCGGCCGCAGGCGGCGCGCGGCGGACGAGGGGGAACTCCATCGGGAGGTGTGTGGGAGGAGAAGGAGGGTGTGAGGAGAGGAGAGGGGGTATATGCGTCGTCGTTGTCGGCGGGGAAAGTGTGAGGTGGGTGTCAATTGCGAGGTCGAAGGGCGGGCGGTGGAGAGTGGAAATTTAGTCGGCGTTTCTTTGTGGGGGACCAGTGACTCGTCTGCACTCCCGTCCGATCTGCAGGCACCCGAGTCACTTGCCGAGGGTAGAGGGCAGCGACGACCATCGCGCAAACCTCCGGGTCAACTTGGCACACAATCACTATTCAAAACGTGTTTGTCAACCGAACGAAACGATGGTGATCAGAACCAATTATGATTGCTACATTGAGCTTCATGCCAATCATTCTATCCAGCCCCATGCGGCTCGTTACGCCATGCTTGCCTCCATGTAGTCCGTCAGCCTTCCCTGCACTGTGTGCACGCGTTAGGACAATCGAATCAACCGCGGTGTCAGACCTCTTGTCATCACAGAATCGGCTTTCCCGTCACTTGACCCCAGGAAACAGTTGCGTCAGATCAATTTGGCACCCGCCGGCTTCTTGAAGTCCTTGACCGAGATGTCGCGCCACATCATGACAAACACAATCGCCAGCGCCAGAAACGCCGTCGCCGCCACGCACATGTACCGCTGCGTGACGCCGTACGCCTGCACAATAGCCTCGCGGCCAGGCGACCCCCATTCGTAGCCCAGCTGCACCGTCAGATCGGCGTAGATGTTCAGCGCCTCGCTCTTGAGGTCGTCGGGGAGGAAGCGCTCGAGCTGCGCCGGCATCGTGTTGGTCCAGATGGCGCCGCTGACGCTCGTGCCGATCGAACCGCCGATGGAGGTGAAGAGGCCTTGGAGAGCGAGCGCGACGGCGACGTTCTCAGGGCCGACGGCAGCCATGATGGCCAGTTGTTCTGTCACGACAAGGGTACCACCGCTGAAGGCGATGAAGACCTGGCTCATGATGACATAGCCGATGGGCTGACCGGGCTGGCGGAAGTGGATCATAAGTCCGGTGCCTAGAATCTGGAGCGGTACGGCGCAGAGCGCAAGCCACTTGAAGCGGCCGGTCCAGGGGATGACAGCGCCGATGACCACAGCCCAGAAGCACGAGCCGATGTTGTAGATAGCTGCCATGTACCCGGCATTCTCGATGCTCATGTCGAAGACGACCTGCAGGAATGAGGTGAAGTACGCGTTCCAGCAGTAGAAGCTGATCCAGAGCGTGCCGGAGAGCAAACACGTCCCGACAACGGTCCGGTCAAGCAGGTAGTGGAAGGGGATGAAAGACCTCTTGGCGAAGAAGCGCTCGTGGATACCGAAGGCGATCTGGCAGCAGAAACCGATGGCGAGCATTGCGATGATTGAAGGAGACCTCCATTGCGATTCTTGGTACGTGGCCAGGCTCAGCGGAAGGAGCAAAAGCGCCCAGCCTGCGGTGAGCAGGATCATGCCGATGACTGCTCATGTTGTGAGCACTGCTCAAAAACTTCGAGCGAGGACAGGCTTACAGTCAAATTCGATCAGGTAATGCTGCAACGACTGCAGAGCCGTCCTCCCGCTGGCCTCCGTCTTGTTCATGAGGATGCCCTGCTTCACGGCCTCCCTCTTGTTATACCAGAAGACAAACAGGAACGGCGCACAGATCACAGGCGTGATGATGGTGTACGTGCCGAATGCCCAGCGCCACCCGCTGGTCTCGAGGAAGCTCTGGGCTGCCGCAGGACCAGCGAATGTGGTAGCAATGAACGGCGAGCTCGAGAAGGCGAACATCAGAGCTCGGTACTTGAGCGACGAGGTGTCGGCGATCACCACGTCGAGGGAGTAGTCCATATTGTTCATGCCGACCCAATAGAACACTTGGGCTGCAGCGTAGGTCGTCACGTTGTTGCAGACGGCCATCATGATGAGTCCTGCCATCACGTCAGCAAGCTTTCCTTCCCGTCTCCCTTCCCTTTATCGAGCATTGAAGTTCAGATTACCGAGTACAGCAGCGACGAGAGAGAACGCAAAACCCTGCGGTCGACCAAACACATCCATCAGCTTAGCCAGTGGCAGCTTGATCACACCAGCAATGAGCGTCGACACGACCCCCGTGGTCGCGACAAGCGAGTGCTGCCCGAACGCACTCGTGACATAGGCAGTGAGGTTGTTCGTCGTCTGTTGCTGGAGCGAGTTTATGAAGTAGATGAGGAAGATTCTGCCAACCTGGTCAGCTATCACAAACAGCCCTCGAGCCCATCTTCCCTCGCACTCACAGCCCGTAGGTCAGAATCAGCGCCTTGCGCGACCACGCGATGGTCGTGGCCTGCGCCTTCTTGACGCCGTCCTGCGCGTCCGAGTTGACGCTTCCGTCGTCCGCAGTGTTGAGATATGTGTCGGCGTGTCCGGCCTGCTTCCCGCCTCCTGCTTCGAGCGCGGTGATCTCAACATTGCGTGTACCGCTGTCACCCAACGGCGTGTCGAAGGTCTTGGATGGCGACATGGCGACGGTACCGTCTCTTCTCTTTTCCTGTCTGGCGTGTTCGAGGGTGTGTAAGGTGGAGGATCGACTTAAGGTGGGGTCAGGGTTATGTTGATCGAAGGGCGGCGGTGGATCAGATAAAGAAAAGTGAATGGCTCTCGCCACGATCTGATAAGATGCTTCAGCAAAGAGGGAAGGAGCTACCCAAAGCCCGCCCTATAAACGCCCGCAAAGAGGCCCCTGCGCCTTCCTCATTGCAAATTTTCCGTGCGTGCCCGGCGATCATACGACTTCTGGACGCCACGAGCGGCGCCGCGGTCGCTGCCATTCGGGGCAGGAGCGAAGGGCATCTCGCTTGTGTCGGCGCGGTGGCGGATTCGGGGAGGGTTGGCCGCCGGGTCGCTCGGGGCTAGAACGTGCGTTGCAGCGCTGGGCCCGCGGCCGAGCGCCGAATGGGTCAGTAGCGTTATCTGATCCTGGTTTTTCGGGCGGGCGATGTCGGATGGTGGAAGGGCAGAGAAGAAGGCTCGAGTCGAGTTGTTCATGTTGCATGTAAAAGGATTGCAAAATAGGTCAGGTAGACGAAAAGGGCTCTTCATGATCTCGTCGATTCAATTTCATGAGGTAGTAGTGTCCGAACTTGCGAGCGTGTTTGACAGACGTTCAACTTTTCACGCAGTTCTACCACGACGAAGGATCAAAAAGAGCATTGTGAAAAATCACAGTGCGTGCGTTTGCAAGCCAATCGACCTCTCCCGCAGTTCTCCATGTTAATCACGCGTGGTTAGCAGATCTAGCATATGATCTTCCCTAGCCCAATGACTTTCGCGCGGACGCCCCAAGCAATTGTACAATTTATGTATAAAGTACTATAACAATTTGCATCCCCAGCAAATGGTTTCCAGCTCGGTCAGTATTCAGCTGCCGCGCTTTCTTGACTTGACCGCTCCTACTCTTCCTCGTCCTCAGGATCCGTATCCGGCTCCATCGTCAACGGCGGTATCTCAAAGTCACTTCCCAAGCCATCGTCGCTGTCGCCACCCTGTTGAGTTGCCTTGGCAGGCATCGTAGCGATCTGTGTAGAGCCTGGTTTCCCGACCTCGACAGCTTGGGGAACGGGCGCCTGCGCGGTAGCGGGATCCGGTCCTGGGAGGGCTGTTGCAGGTTCAGAGACGAGTGCTTCTGCCACTGGCGAGGCGCGAAGGCGCTTCGCTGACTCGGCGGTCGCAGCTGGCTCTGCCGCGGCGCGCTTGGTGGGCGGGTGATCTTTGGTCAGCGGCTGCGAGGCGATGGGCTGGGAGTCGTTGGGTATGCCTGGTGAGAGCGTCTCAGGTGGGGTGGCGAAGTGGAGGTCTTCGCTGGCCTGCGTGGCTGATGGGAGTGCCGGAGTGATGTAGAGTTGGCTTAAGGCCTCTTTGCTCGGCTCAGCAGAAACCTGGGCTTGTTCGTTCTCCTGGACCATCTTGTCTTCCTCTGAGGCGTCCACGAGCTCCTCGTCAATGTCGCTCTCATCCGTTACCTCCTCTGTCTGCGTGGTCTTCTCCACGATAGGCGGCATGCGTGGTCGGAGCAACGCTTCAACTTCTGGCGTGTGCGAGAATTCTCGAGCTAAAAAGGGCAACAAACTCGGCTGGAACGATGCTCCGGTGGTTTTGCTTGTGGGATTCAGGACCGCTGCAAGGAGTGCTTCTTTGTGGCGCGTGATGATTGCCGTACGCTCCATTTGGACTCGAAGCTTGCGCGGCATGTCTGGTGGGTGAATGGAAGAAAAGAGCACAGGCAGAAGGCTTGAGGCTGCCCCGTGGAGGTCCTCGGGTGTGGGCGGGTGACTGGACTGAATCTTCTGCGACGACAGAATCGAGTCTCCAGTCGAGAGCTTCTGAGATTTCTCGTTGACCTTTGTACTTGCGATGTCCTCTGATCTGCTGTCTGGAGGCAACAAGTCGATGCAGCAGGCTTTAAAGACTGGCGCAATCTCCAACACATCCTCTCGCGGAAGGCCGAGTCCCACCTTCTGCAAGAACAGCTCAGTGGTCTTGTACGTTGCGACGCGCACAGTGACGTTCGAGTGCTCTGCGAGGAAAATGCCGCTAATTAGCTCCAGCATGGGTTGCATGATCGAAATGACAGCATTTCCGAGACGTTGCAACAGGAGCTGGAGTATCTCTAGAGCCGCTACGTGGATGCCAGGTAGACTTCCAAGCATAGCTTCTCGCTCGTCTTTGGGTATTTGCTCGTTGGACTTCAAGTTTTCAGTGCTGGAAGGCCCTGGCTGCGTGATGCTTAAAAGCCGAGTTAGAAGGTCCATCACGAGGCCGACTCGTACGCAGACAGACACAGATGTAGCCACTTCGAAGTGTGATCGGAGGAGTTTAATGTGCTCAACGAGCCTTTCGGTTCCTGCGAAGATACCAGTCCAGCCCATCATGCCGACTGTGTCAACGCCATCCTGCTCCACCGGTCCGCCCGAACTGCTGGCGGACTTGGTTGCTCGACCAGTGCCAGCTGCCGGTTGCCAGTCCTCCATCGCAGATCGGAAGACGCGATCGCAGGTGCCGTGCGCGGCAGCCACGGTGGCCTTGAGGGTCTCGTCCCACTTCTCTCTGCCGCCTTGCTTAGGTGCGGTGTGCTGAAGCAAGACGAAAGTTCGCCTCGCGATCTCCTTGTGAGCTTCCATATAGTGCGCATCGCCCTCGGCCCTTGTGTTCGATGGACTCGAGGACAGGATTTTGAGGAGTAGAATTCGAATGTGTCCCTCGTTCGTGCGGAAGATGGTGTGATGCCGCGGGATCAGAGTAGCAAAAGCCTCCAGCACCATCTGCAGCTCTGCAGCGGAGCATTCCTTGCTACCAACGACCTGCAAACAAGCCGAGATGAACCCTGGCAAAGCTGGCGTGGTGATTTCGCGCACGAGGTTGGAGTAGTCCCAAGTCAACATGAAGATCCTCGTCAACGTGAGGATGGCGAACTTCTTCGTCGTCGGCGGATCGGGCTTCTTCAGAATGGCCAATAGACTCCGGACCCAGACATTGGAATTCCTTAGGATCTCGAATCCGCCGGCTTCGATAGCGGCTTTGGTCAAGACAACAGCGGCCCATCGTCCCTCGACAGTGCGATCCTGCAGGAGTGATGAAAGCAACGTGCGAAAGCGGTGTACAGCAGTGTTGATCTCAGTGCTTGTTCCAGTAGCCTCGGATGAGATTGAAAGCACGTCTTGGCAGTTCCACAGGGAGGCTGCGATCTGAGGCGCGACATTCGGAAGCTGCTTCGTCGGCGTGGAAGACAGGCGGAATGTCAGCGCGCGCAGCGTCGCTGCCGGCTGCGCAGATGATGGCTTGACCATTGCCCGATGCTTTGCTGGGTTTCAACGCCAAAAATTGCTTTGAACGTCTCTCGTAGAAGTTTAGATGTTTCGGTGCAGCGCGAAAGAAAAGATGAGGTCGTCAAGTACAGCGGATCTTCCCGCGATTGACTTTTTGCCCAACTGGCCAATGATGTTGCGCATCCTGCCACGCATAACGTGCATATAGAAGTGCACGAGCACATGCACCTCCACCTCCTTCTTGTTGTGTTAGCTGTGCCTTCCTTCGCTCTGCCCCATATACACATGTGGAGCAGCTATAGTGGCCGGTGCATGTTTATAGCAGGATTTCCTTACTTGCTTTTGTTTGTTCAAATCCGCCATGCTGCCGTGAACAATCCATCCTCAACCTCAGAACTTCCCACAGCTTCCTCACGATGAACGCGAAGGCCCCAAACTCGGAGAAGGGTGCTCGATACCTTGGGCAGCTGGACCAGGCGCTCTGCAACGGCAGTTGGGCGGAGATCTCGGAGCTGGCGAGGAAGACAGACAAGCATGCCCCTGACCGAAAGTGTATGCCTGCCTTCTCTACGAGTCACGAGCGAGTCCGGGACGAAAGCTGAACGCTAGCGACATGTAGGCCTCACACTCGCCGCTCGCACGGGAGCTCAGATAGCAGCTGCATCGCATCGTCCCACTTCAGCCTCCTCGAACCCGACCACTAGCATCCATGGCCTCGGCGACCTGGTGCCTCCGCTGAAGGAAGCTATTGCCGGGGAGACGAAACATCAGGAGGACGTGTACGCCGCAAGAATATGCATGGCGGAAATATACTGGCTGCGGGAGGAATGGGACGCGGTACTCGACGCAGTGCCGGGGGCAGGCTTCGCGTCTGAGAGCGAGGGCAGCCATGTCTCGACGTTGGGCTGGTCGGAGGTCTCCGAGGTGAAGGCCATATTCATGCAGGTTGCTGCGATGGAGGCAACTGGCAAGGAGCAGGAAGTACGCCAACGATATATGGCGGCGATGCAAAAAGTCCCAGGTTCCCGGACTCCGGAACTACGCATGTGGACGGAACGATTACTCGCTCGCGCTTGCATGCGGATGAGGTGTGACAAGGCTCAGCCAACTTTGCGTGCATTGAGCGAATCGTTGCACTGCTTTTCAGCTTGGACAGACTTTTGGCAACGAGTCTCGCCTTCTGTGGGTGGCGGAGCCTCTGCTCGGGTCGACGTTCCTCGTCGTCTCGTCTGGAAGGCACACTACGAGCTTTTGTCAACTATTGTGCAGCGTGGCTTGATGTACAACCCGTCTCCAACTTCGACTTCTGATCTGCTCTTGGTGCTCTCAGACGACGTTGACGTTCCGGACGAAGAGCTCACCTCTGCGAGACTGCGCCAGAGGACCGAGATGAGGACTGTTGAAAACACCTACGAGTCACTACTGCTCAACGAGACGCAGTTTCCAAAGGCCAGCCAAACTAACGCAGAAGTGGAGGAGTGGGTGGAGCAGCTGGTCACGAACTGGAAAATCGTTAGCGGTGCAGACTGGGTAGATGCTGAGCTGGGGAAGGGCGGCAAGGAAGGGGTTGGCCGCAACGTTCTCGACTCACTTTACCGAGCTGCAACAAAGACGTTTCATTCGACTGCGGTATTGAGACAGCTTTTCACCGTGCACGCTGCTCTCGGCGACTTCGAGCTGGCCATTCCTGCGTTTGATAGCTACGTGGAGATTGTCAGCAAAGGCAAAGACCGTGCAGAGAAGACAGGGGAACACGAGCTTGGGTTCGACACCGATGATAGTGCTTTGCAGACAGCCGCAGAAGCTGTTCGCATACTGTGCCGATACGGCGACCGAGAGCAAGCGGAAAAGGCACTCGATGTTTCGAGGGTAATTCAGAGATGGCTCGGTCAGCGCCGCCCCGGTACTGCGCAGAGCGCGACGACAAACGACACAGCGAATGGCGATAACATCGGATCCCAGAACGCTGTGCAATCGGAGTTGATGCCCCAGACCTTGGCTGCAGCGTACAGAGCAATTGGAATGAGTCAGGCGAATTGGATCCGATTGACTTACGAGGCAGACTCGAGATCGAAATTGCAAGCCGACGCTCGGAAGAGTCTCGAGCGCGGGCAAGCAAACGCATCGACCATTGAGACCGCATACGTGCTTTCGCTACTGTTTGCTGAAATGGGAGATTTGAAGACTGCCACCAAGACCATCAAAACTACTTTCACACAATGTGCTTCTAATGAGGATGAAATGGCCGATTTCAGCGATCAGAGAAAGCTTTTGCCCATGTGGCATCTCCTTGCTTTGTGCCTGTCGGCCACTGATGAGTACGAGCAGGCTTTGAGAATGTGCGAGGCAGCGTTCGAGCAATTTGGCGATCCAGCAGTTCTCTTTGGCACGGCCGGGCAGCGTGCACCGCGCGCCGGCGACAGCACATCACGCTCGTCTCGCGGTCTCGTTGACCAGATGGAGGGTTACGAGAAAGACCAAATCATGCAGATCAAGATGACCGAAATCGTGATTCTCGAGCTCATGCGAGGTGCGGATGCGGCAGTGGAGTCGAGTCAAGAGCTGTTGAGTCTGTATGCGAGACTCTTTGGCAAACCCGAATCAGGCGCTTCCCCAGTTCAGCGGGAACAAAGACCCGAAACATCAGCCACATCAACAGCACCGCCCAAGACCGGCACCTTGCGTAGCCTTGCTGGAAGCATTCGCCCGAGGTCAAGAAGGAGTAGCGCAGGCAACGGTACCATCAAAGCGCCTACCAGCCCACCGCCTCCGGTTCCTGTGCCTCGAACGAGCGCTGAAGCTGGGGCGCTGAGAGACCGAGATAGTGCGCCAATCTCGATTACAGTCACAGGCGAGGACGGCAACCCGACCGACAAGGCTGGCCACCAAAATCACAAGCACTCGCCTTTCAAGCACCGGAGCCGTGAAGGCGGATCGCCACGCACCCATAGCCTGACCTCGACAAAAAGCTCCGAAAGGCTACAAGGGAAACAAAAGTCCGGCGCGGGAGACAGACCGCAGTCTGCGGCATCCAACAGCGGCATGTCGAGCGCGGACAAGTCTCTCCCGCCGATTGTTGAGCCAGCTGTACGCAGCACCTCGTCCGACGCCCCGGAGAGTCCCCAGCAGCCGTTGAAGGCGATGGAGCATAACGAGCGTCACGACAAGTGGCCAGCACCAACTGGTCACATCCAGCAGCCACCCCAGCAAGACGTTCGACTTCCTGCGCCGCATCCTGCTGCTACTTCTCACCCCGAGCCTCGATTTCCGTCGGCGCAGCATCGGAGGCACAACGCCAGCGAGCTGGTACAGATCTGGCTGTTCACGGCCGGGCTGTATCTCCGGGCAGACTTCCTCGATGACGCTGGCAGTGCGATCAATGAGGCCTACAAGTTGGTCGAGTCGTTCGAGACCGAGCTAGGAGCACAGCATTCAAACGCGAGGAAGCTGTTTGAAAAAGGGTGGGGCGGCGGTAAAGGTGTCGACGAACTGTGGGCGGACGTCTGGTCGGCAGTAAGCTTTCTTCCATCGCTTTGTTCTGCACGCTGTACTGACGTCCCATTAGAAAGGCGACCATGCCTCAGCCCGCGAGCTGCCATTCGAGGCCCTATCCCACTACGAGCAAGCACTTTCTCACTTTCCCGACCATGCCGAAGGCATCATCGGCCTCTCCAACCTCCTCATGGACATCTACGAGGAGAAGATTCCACCCGAAGTCCCCCAGTCCCCCTTTACAGTCCTGCCCTCCGACTCGAGCACCGGCGTCGATGCGCCCGCTGCCGTCCCCGCACGACCCGCCCTCCTTCCGAATAAACCGCCCGAAGAGAAGGTCCCGAACACTAAGACTGACGAGCTCGACATGCCCGACGCTACGCCTGCAAAGCTCAACCGCCTCGCCGCCCGCGACCGCGCGTACATGCTGCTCTCGACTCTGACACGGCTGGGTAGCGCCTGGCACAACCCCGAGGCGTGGCTGAGCCTGGCGCGCGCGCATGAGGTCAGCAAGCAGATTGGCAAGGCGAAGCAGGCGCTTTGGTGGGTGGTTAAGCTGGAGGAGACCAGGCCGGTGAGGCCTTGGAGGGTCGTGTCGCAGGGGGGGTATGCGTTGTAAACGGTGGGGG
>JAWXCT010000110.1:189986-210587 GCA_034509035.1 Saxispiralis lemnorum
GCTGTACACCCCGCCCAACCCTTCTTGCAATCGTAGGCCACTCGTTTCCCGGCGGTTGACCCTCTCATCTGACAATTTCCAGCCTCCAAACTGCGCAATGGCAGGACCTCAAGGCCCCCACGGTCCCGGCGCCCACCCGATCCACGTCCACCCCGCCCGCCCTTTCTACCGATTCGCCGCGACCGGTCTTGGTGCCGCCATGTGGTTCTTCGTAAGCGATAAGCCCTGTCAACGAGCCCGCTGAGACTTGCACTGACGCGCAGTGCCCGCAGCTTTTCTACAGAGCGCGACAGGACATGCCGGCGTTGCTGGGATGGAAACACCCTTGGGAACACTGAGGCGCACGAGCGAGAGCAGACATGGGAGATGGGATGCAAGCGGAGCGCGGGTCTTGAACAGGATGCGCTGTGTACATACCCGCAGAGGGATCGGAGTCAGGCGCGACATGAACAAGCGTCCGGGGAGAACTCTGCATTCGAGAAGAGAGCCTGCAACAGCAATGAGATTGACTCTTCGACTGTACAAACCCTCGAGAGCCCGTTTTCTGCGGTCATTCAACGAGCGTCTGACGCCTCACGCGCCGCAGTTTTGTCATATCATTGGCAAACGCGAACTGACGGAACTGAGAGGACTGACGCGCGCGTCGAGCTACGCGGTCTGCGGTATAGAGCATGTACGGCGCGTGCAAAACGCCTTTTTGGTGGATTAACGAGTGAGGCTGATCGAAAGTATCCTGGTGAAATGCGCCCGGCACGCCTTGCCACGAGCTCGCGAATTAACCGTTGGCCTGCTCTCCTTCCCTTCCTTCCCTACCCTCCAGTCCGCCCTTGTGAGTGAAAACTCCTTTCAAACTTCCGACTGACCTCTGGAAAGTCCATTCCTTGGCTGTCATGCCCCCTTCATCCCCAGCAAAAATCTCGCCGTCCGTCATCGGCACCTTGTCAACCAAGCCGCCCCTCACTCTTCCGAGAACCACTCGATCCTCAGGCCGGGAGAAATACACCAGACTCTCCCTTCCCTTCCCTAACGCTCCACCATGCCGCTGCTCCTCCGGCGCCGGCACAACGCGATGCACATTACTACGCACCAGCCCGGCCGAGAACTTGACCATCGCATCTCCAAGATTCACCACGCAGCACCCCGGCACCGGCTTCACCCACGCCCACTCACCACCCTCGCCTTCTCCCTCCGGAAGGCGCACCTGCAGCCCGCCCAGCCAGTTAAACAGCAGGGTGAGGCTGCCAAAATCTGTGTGCTCGCCCGCTTTTGCACGAGCCTCGGTGTGCGGCAGTTGCAGCGGGATCCGGTTGAAGCGGACATGGTCGCCCGAGGGCTCGGCGAGGCGGTGGAGGGACTTCAAAGTGTCCGCGGGGAGGCGCAGGTGCTGTTCCAGTTGCGCGATGAGCATGTCGACGATCTGGCGGGCGTGGGTGGTGTAGGAGGCGAAGAGATCGCGGTGCGCGTGGATTATGGGGTGCATCGGCGTTGGGGGGTCCCTTTGGGAGAGGAGGTCGTCTTTGCCGAGCTTGTGGTGCAAATCAGGATTCATGTCTTACGACTGCATTGCGCACAAAATGTTGACAGGGTGGGACACGTACATTGTATGTTTCCACCCTTCCTTGCTTCCCCTCTTCACCTTCAAGACAGTCCTCACATTCTGTCCACCTGTACCCAAAGAACTCATCTACTTTGCCTCTCGCGAAAGATTCCTTTCCAGCATTTGCATCAGCAAAGAACGATTGCTGCACCTTGAGAATCTGCTCTGCTTCGGCAATCAGCGTCTCCCCTAACTCGGACCCGCAGAGGTCAAGGTAGAAGAATCCAAGGTTTTGGCACGCCGCGAAGAATGTTGCGCTCGCATCTGGATCGCATGTTCCGAGGGCATGGAGAGGGATGGTTAAGAGAGGGGCAGTGGGGAGATGAGAAGGGAAAGGGGGATGTTCGTGGTGGGAGGTTGATACAGGCATGATTTGTGTTTTGTGTGAATCTCCTCGCCCACTCGTGTACGGTAAGGTGAGCGGACAAGCTCGTTGTTTATTCAGGCGAGCAATGGATGGGTACCCTTTACCTTGGCCAAGCTGGCCCCGCTCGAGATGTATTTATGAACCGTATAGCCGTCCAAAATAGGAAGGAGCGCAGCTGCATAACGGTGTTTTTATATTTAGGCTATCAGTGCTACAAGAAGAAAAGTGTGGACTTCAATTCCTTTTTTGCTTACATGCAGATCAAACACTGGATGATATTGCAATAGGGATCCTACGGTCGTGCTGGCAACACTTGTCAGTGTCTTCACTTCGAGTCCTCGAAGTTTTGCGGGAAAGTCTTGGCATTTCGCCAAATATCGGTATTTGGCCTGACGAGATGACCTCAGGGGCGACTGAGGCAATCACGACAGCATCTCGTTTGAAGTCATTCTCAAAAGTTCCACTTCGCTATTCGTACACTCCAGTGGCAGGCCACGGCTTGGCCTGAAATCCGCCGCTGCCAATTGAGCGCCTTCGTTGCAGAAGAGCACATTGTCCCCGGTACAATATTCCCGCGATACCGTGAAGAGAGTCAGGCCGCGGCGATGAACTTCTCCTCAATGGCCTCCCTCCACCCGCTTCTCCTCCTCTCCGACTCTGCTCTTCCTCTGGGCTCATTCGCCTTCAGCTCCGGCCTAGAGTCTTATCTCGCCCACTACAAACTCGCTCATCCTGGCACGAGAACCGCAGCGCCCTTCGAACCATTCCTGTACTCTTCCATTTCCAACACAGCTGGCACGACCCTCCCACATGTCTTACACGCCCACCGACATCCAATCGATCTGGCCAACCTGGATAACGACCTTGATGCCGCCACGCCCTGCGCCGTAGCCCGACGTGCCAGCACATCCCAGGGCAAGGCACTGCTGGCAATTTGGGAGCGCTCTTTACGCCACTCCGCCCACGCGCAATCGCCTAGTCAGGCAAACGCCATTAGAGCAATCTCGGACTTCATTGCCGCGAGCAAGACTGGCAATCGAGCTCCAGCGGACACGCTCGCAGAGCTGGAAAACCTACACGCCCATTTTGCGCCCTTGTTCGGCGCTGTGGGTGCCGCTTTGGCGTTGACACCCACTGAGACAGCATACGTCTATTTGCTGAACCACGCCAAAGCCCTTCTCTCTGCTGCTGTGCGCGCGAGCGTCATGGGACCTTACCAGTCGCAGGCCGTGCTAGCGAGCGTGGAGTTGCGAGAGGCGATTGAGGCGTGCGTGAAGCGAGAGGCCGAGACGGCAGTGCAAGACGCTGGTATCAGGGCGCCAGTGATGGATCTGTGGATGGGGAGGCACGAGTGTCTTTACTCGAGGATCTTCAATTCATGAGACCACTCCTCGTTTCGAGGCATCACATGAAACTCTATCACTGGGGTATCTACAGACTCGCTGAATTCATCAAAGCATTGACGGCGCCGGACGACGGACTCTCTTCTACCATCACGTCCTAGACGCGCGCGCCGACGCCTTCATCCTTGCCGGGCCCAATCCCTTCCGCACCTCGTCCAGCTGCTCAAGGCCGGTGGCCGGCTTGATAGGCTTGATCCGCTGACCCAGCTTGCCTGCCTTCGAGTGGTTGCCTAAGAAGTCGTCCATGATCGAGTCGAAGTCCGACCGCTGAAGCTGCGGTGCTTCGGCGTCGGAAGCGCGGCTGTATGAGCTCACGGCGCTTACGCCGCTCAGTCCGCTCATATTGCTATACTTGCTGGCTTTCGAGGCCTTGGAAAACCCAGAAGCACCGGAATTGGCGGAAGCCATGTCGTCGAACTCGTCATCCCCAAACTCTTCGGCCGCATATTCTTCCTCAATCCTGTCGAAACGCGAGTCCAGTAGCGTTTGCTGGTCAGTCCTTGCAAGGGCCGAGGAAGTCATAGAGTAGTTGCTGGTTTCAGTCTTGGCACCCTTGCGCTTCTTTTTCCTCCCAGTCGCCAGCGAGGAGAGGGCCGAAGATTCGAGAGCGGAAGGAGCGGCTGGTGCAGCTTTCTCATGTGCACCGTCTACTTTATTGGCTTTGGCCTCGGATTTGAACTTCTTGAACTCGTCGATCCAGGCGCCTTCCGTGGGATCTGTGGGTGGTTGCGCGAGGGCGTCTTCTGGAGGCGCTGTAGATTGTCCGTCTGGGAGTTGAATTGTTGCCTTCTGGGGCGGAGGGCTAGAAGCCTTGATAGTGTCGTCGCTTTCCCAGCCATCGTCGTCTGTAGCACCATCTAGCACCCCTCCGTCTTCTTCGAACATCTGCTGCTCCCCCAGCCGCTCCCACTCATCCTTGTCCACCTCGTACCCGTCTCCAGTCAACTCGCCAAAGATGTCTTCCTCGTCATCCACGTATGCTTCGTCCTCCAACGCTTCTAGCACCTCGCGCAACCTCGGGTCCATGTCTGGCTGAAACCCCGCGATCTCGTCGGGAACGTCTTGCTGATCCTGATACGACCTGCGAGCCACAAACTCACTGGGCATCATGTTCTCGGGAGCAAGACTGCGCGATGTCCCGCTCTCTTGCGTACCTACGCTCTGCGCGCTCTGCCCGGCAGAGTCGTCAATGTCCATCTCCCGCAACGCATCTGCCAAACTTTGCTTTCCTTTCCCCTTTCCCTTGGTCTCCTTGGGCCCTGCTGACGCCTCGACCCACGTCACCGGCCCTTCGGCTCCGCCCAAATCGCGCATGTGCTGCATATAGTCGTATTTCGAGTCGTCGTAGAACACGCCATGCTCGGCCGCCTCGCCCTCGTTGGCGCGCAGGCTCATCCCGAATTCATCCTCCAGATCGCCGCGTTGCTTCGTCTTCTTGCTGCGGTAGGTCGGCGCGGCCGAAGAGGATGAGGCCGCATCATCGTATTCGTACTCGTAGTCATCTTCAGGTCTTTGACGAGAAGCCTTTTCGGCAAAGACCATAGAAGGCGCGTCGGCATCGTGAATGAGGGGGTCGTTTTGCGCGCGGTGGACGAGGGTGAACGTCTGGGCATTCTTGGGATCAATGAACTTGCGGCGAGGCATGGCGAGGAGCGAGCGTGTAATACAAAGGTCGAGGCAGAAGCGAGAAGCGAATGGTAAATCAAGTGAGTTGACAGTTGAGTGGGAAGCTGTGGAAATCTTTTGGGCGGTCCAGAAATTTGGAGGACTCGACAACGTCTTGGCGGATGACGTTCGCGGGGGCGAGCGGGGCGTGAATTTTGGGACCGGAGGGGAATCATCTTCGCTCTTGTTCTGTTACATACTCGACCAACTCACCAATTCATTCCGTCTCCTTCGTGCTCCACATTCCGTTACGTGCAAACAACGGCATCGATCGCGTTTCAACGCCTCGCGACACGAGCACTAGCATTACCGGATCGACCCCCGCATACCCGCCACCACTATGGGGCTTCCCAAGAGCCAGCACAAAGTCGGGCTGGGTAACAGCCTGATGAACTCGCGCTTCAAGTCGAAGAATACCAATATGCACCGTGGCGGTGCCGACGATCAGATTAGGCGCAAAGACCAGTTCGGCAACGATTACATCACGCCGGGCAAGAAGGAGGCCGATTGGGTGAAGATGCGCTCTGTTACCGAGCAAGGCGCGCTGGACGAGTTCTTGTCGACTGCAGAGCTGGCCGGGACGGATTTCACGGCGGAGAGATTGAACAGCGTTAAGGTCATCCATACAGACCAGAAGAACCCTTATCTGCTCAGCAAGGACGAGGAGAGGGGCGTGGTGAAGAAGCAGAACGCGAAGAGAGCTCGCTTGACGGTGCCGCGAAGGCCAGCCTGGAACGAGAAGATGACGGCTGCGGACTTGGATACTCGGGAAAGGGAAAGCCTGCTGGAATGGCGTCGAGGACTGGCGGAGCTGCAAGAGGTCGACGATCTGCTGATGACGCCCTTTGAGCGCAATCTGGAGGTCTGGAGGCAGTTGTGGAGGGTCATCGAACGATCAGATCTGGTGGTGCAGATCATTGATGCTCGCCACCCTACATTGTTCCGATGCGAGGACCTTGAGAAGTACGTGAAAGAAGTGGACAAGAAGAAGAGGAACCTGTTGCTGGTCAACAAGGCGGACATGATGACACTGGAGCAACGGACGGAATGGGCAGAGTGGTTTGTCGAGAGAGGCATCAACTTCCGATTTTTCTCAGCGGAGCTGGCGAAGGAGCTGAACGAGGCAAGGTATGGCGAAGACGGCGTGGACGACAGCGCGGAAGACAGCGATGAGACATCTGAGGACGACGAAAGAGAACATGGCGATGTCGAGCGCGAGCTGCCGGAAGATTCGGAGGAAATTGCGCGAAAAACAGCCAAGGTTGACCTGCAAGATCAACAAGAGAAAGAGGTGAGATGGCTGGACGAGGAGACGGTGCCCGAAGAGGAGGAATTGGACGGCGTGCCGATGCCCGTGGAGAAGCGAACACACATTCTGACGACCGAGGACCTCGAGGAGCTGTTTGTGCAGCATTCGCCCGCTCTGCCAGAAGACGTCGATCCGGAGAATCCTCCGCGCAAGACACAGATTGGTCTCGTCGGGTACCCGAACGTCGGGAAATCGAGCACGATCAACGCACTTCTCGGAGCGAAGAAGGTAAGTGTGTCCGCGACGCCGGGTAAGACGAAGCACTTTCAGACGATTCACCTTTCGACCCGCGTCATCCTCTGCGATTGTCCTGGCCTCGTGTTTCCCAACTTTGCCACCACAAAGGCCGAGCTTGTGTGCAACGGCATCCTGCCAATTGACCAATTGCGCGAATACTCTGGACCAGCTGCTCTCATCGCACAGCGCATCCCGCAATCCTTCTTGGAGGCTCTTTACGGGATGCGCATTCATTGCCGACCAATCGAAGAAGGCGGCACCGGTATTCCCACCGGTGGGGAGGTCCTGCGCGCGTACGCTCGCGCCCGTGGGTTCATGACGCAAGGCCAAGGCATTCCGGACGAGTCACGCGCTGCCCGCAACATGCTGAAAGACTACGTCAAGGGCAAGTTGCTGTTCGTACAGCCGCCGCCTCGCGAGCCTCCGATCGACGCCCGCCATTTCAACCGCGACCTCTACGACGCCGACCACCTGCCGGAAAAGCAACGCGCAAAGGAAGCCGCAAAGGCGGAAGCGAACCTCCGCAACACAGACGACCCAAGTCTGATGGATGACCCCGACGTGATTCCCCTTGCTCCCCGCCAGGGCCAAGCCGGGCAGCGGATCGACAAACAGTTCTTCAAGGGCGCGACGACTGGCGGCGAAGCGGTGCAGCCCTTCCACCACAAATACACCGAGCACGGCAAAGAGCTGTCGGGACGGAAGCTCAAGGCGATGAAGGCACTTGAACAGGATCTGGATCCCTCCGAAGTGAGCGCAAAGGGCGCGGGCAGCAAGAAGCACTTCAAGGGGAACAAGCGGATGAGGGGAAAGGTGAAGGGGACTCTGACGAGAGGCGGCGAGGAAGATTGGGAGGTTGGCAAGTAGAGGTCATGTTGGCCGAGAATTTTAGCTTCAATCAAGATGTGTTGCGACCCTCCCACGATCAGACGAGCAACCCCTTCCACTGCGATCTTGTCGGACGGGGTTAAGTTCGTCTACGTCTAGTATCCCCCGACATAAAGATTGGATAGTGTCTTCGTCCCTTTCCATCGAAGAGCTACTAGCTATACTGGTCTCCACACTTCAGCTAAGACCCCGTCTTGCCTAGCTGCCTTCCACGGCTTGGTTTTTCTTAGACAACCCTCGATCTCTTCCGCGGTCAGCTTCGGCGTAGCAACTGCCGCCTTTTGCGGCCTGTACCTATCTGCTTGGTTTCCTGAGCTGCAGTTTTCGATACTGTACGGCTCAGTGCTTGATCGCTTTGCCTTGCCGAGTGTGGGACGGTAAGCTAGGTGTGTTATGCCGCAGCATTCCCGCAAAACCAAGAGTCTAGGTCGGGCCCCGCAAGGCATCTCCCTAGTGGGCAGTTAGGGAAGTGGGGCCAGCAGCATCGATCTGAGCAATCGAGTAGACACTTGAGTCGTCCTATGGACTTGTAGCCTGGATCAGAACTGCATATGCGTATGTGAAAAGAGGAGTATTAGCAGTAAGAATGGATATGTTGTATCTCTCCACCGCCTTGTCCTGGGATGAGCATACCCCACCTGCTAGCTATATGAAGGGAGGATGTCCTGCGTTTGTTTTACGGAAGCACTCAGTCTATCTTCTCGCGGAACACTTTGCCTCGCAAGCACATACGCACTATCATGGTTTGCTCGTCCTTCAAGACTTCCATTCTCGATTTGCTCGTTTCCTCTTCTATAACAATGGCGAGAGTGCACTGCCACCAAGGGTCGAACGGTCTAGAACGAATAGACACGCACTCTCACTACGTCCCTCCTTTTTGGAGAGAAGAATCAATCAAACATGGCTACGAAAAACCAGATGGAATGCCTGGTATTCCTGTACGCACCCGTCTTCCGACATTCGTAGTTTTGTGGCCGGCTAATTGAGATAAAAGCCTTGGACGGAAGAGGCGCATTTGCAAATGATGCCAGAGGCCAAAATCACCAAATCCATCCTGAGCATCACGTCGCCAGGCACCCACCTGGTCCCGGACGACGATGCCCTCGCACGAGACCTCACTAGGCGATGCAACGAGTTCGCCGCCGACCTCAAACGTAGAAACCCAGGCAAATTCGGTTTCTGGGCGTCCTTGCCTCTCCCTGACGTCAAAGGGAGCCTGGCGGAGATCGACTACGCGTTCAACACCTTGGATGCGGACGGCGTGGCCGTCTTGACTAACGCGCATGGGGTATATCTGGGAGATGAACTACTGGAGCCGGTATTCCGCGCCTTGGACGAACGAAACGCGACCGTTTTCATCCATCCAACAAGCCCGTGCATGGGACATGGAAACGCAACCCGACCCGCCGCGCCATTGACTCAGTACCCCAACCCAATGTTTGAGTTCTTTTTTGACACCGCTCGCGCAGTCGTCAACTTGTTCATCTCGGGTACGATGGAAAAGCTGCCAAACATCACCATCATCCTTTCTCACGCCGGAGGCGCCGTAACCCCACTGGTCGCCCGCTTTGCCGAGTTCGCCACTGCTATTCTCGCTCTCGATGTCGACATCAGCACAGAGTCTGTCAAGCGGACGCTTCAGTCGCAATTCTATTTCGACCTTGCTGGTTTCGTCTTCCCCGAGCAAATTCACGGCTTGCTGGCTTACGTCGATGCGAGCCGCATCACGTATGGCAGCGACTATCCGTATACTCCTCAAGCTGGTGTGATAGATCTCGCGGAGACAATGAATCGAGAGTTACCGCAAATGTTTCGAGGACAAGATGCTGAGAGAAAGATCTACATGGAAAATGCTCAAAATATTCTGGACAGTAAGAAGATGTCAACACCGTGTGTGTGAGGGGGATGATGCGTGGATCCCAGCGCTCGCCCAGAAAAGCGGGATAAGGGAGAGCCACGGAGATATGGAGAAAGGTGGGAATGTGGAGAAAGGCGAGAACATGGAGAAATGCGGGAATGCTGTGCGGAGTATATGCGGGGACATACCTCGCGAGTGTGTGCCCCTGCGGAAACGAACATATGGGCTGTTTTAGTTTTAAAACTTCTATAGACTCTGGTGGATCCGTTGAGAGCAGTCAGCACACAATAGTTTTTTCACTGTTGAGCTCGAGGAGATGTCCGCACGGTAATGCTGCATCTGTAGCCGAATGGTGTTGCTCCAAAGAAGTCCTCGCTTACCCGCAAATGGAGCCCCGCAAGTGGGGCCCCGTGGGTGGGCCCCCGCAAATGGGGCACATCAATGTGGTCACAGCAAGTTCTCCATATCCGCCTATACATGACCCTAGCGATGTAGCTTACGGTGTCTTCTCCACGGGAGAAGAGAGAATACAGAGTTGGCCCGGCATTGATCGACGGTTACAGTCTGGCACCGAGTAACGAAATCACTGCGGGGCAGTGACTTGGGCTCTCTCCTCGATTTGTCGGACGACATTAATATAAATCAGCAGTCCACATTGTTCAAAGCGGGTTGAATTTATATTTGCGTTTGGTCGATATCGTATGAGTCACTCCAACAAGTGTCTTTTTTAACAACTATTCGAGATATCAGCAAGGCAACCACAATGCATTCTCGCTGGTCCTTTACCCTCAGCTTCGTGTTCTCAAGCCTGGCATCTCTAGCCGTAGGCACTCCAATCGACTCCAGAGTCGAAATCAATGGCGGACAAGTCGAGGGAAAATCTAGAAGCAGCGCAGGAGTCCTGGAGTTTCTTGGAATACCTTTCGCCGCTCCCCCGGTGGATGAGCTGAGATGGAAGCCGCCCCAGCCAGCTCCCAAGATCCACAGTGCTGTCAATGCAACGAAATTTGGCGCGAGTTGCTATGCCGCAGAGCCTGGCGCACCGTCATTCGGCCCCCAGAGCGAGGACTGCCTGACACTTAATGTGTGGACCGGATCGCTGGACACGGACGAGAAGAGGCCAGTCATGGTGTGGATCCACGGTGGTGGGTTCCAGTTCGGAAGCTCAAGCCAGCCCAACTACGACGGTACCAACCTTGCGTTGAACGATGTGGTGCTCGTGACTTTCAACTATCGTCTTGGTGTCCTCGGCTTTCTAGCGCACCCAGAGCTCGACGATGAAGGGACGAATTCGGGGAACTTTGGCCTACAAGATCAGTTAGCTGCCCTCAGGTGGGTTCGAGACAACATCTCTCGCTTCGGAGGGGACCCAGACAATGTGACAATCTTTGGAGAGTCGGCGGGCGCACATGCAATTGGCTTGCTTCTCGCTTCAAAGTTTTCGATGGGACTTTTTCACAAATGTATTTTGCAGAGTGGAGCGTACTGGGACAGCGAGCACGGCTCTCTGCCAACTTTCCAAGAGGCACGCGACAAGGGAAAGCGATTTCAACAGAAACTGAGTGCTGCTTCGATGACCGAGCTGCGTTCCTTTCAAGCGTCCGAGGTCAACCACGCTGCCCTGTGGAACAGCAGCACCGATCCCGCTATCACAGCGTTTGCACCCAGCATAGACAAGCACATCGTTCCAACGGCTCCAGCGACGATATTTGATAGCGGCCAGACGTATCAAGTGCCAATGCTTGCTGGATTCAACATGGACGAGCAGTCGTTGTTCTTGCCGAGGGCTCTCCCGCACCAAACGACTCTGGAATATCAGGTTTCAGCCAAGGCTTTCTTCGCGTCGAGAGCGGACCAGGCCCTTGAGTTGTATCCTGGAGAAACCGAGAACGAGGCAACTCAATCTGCCAATGCACTGATTGGTGATCTTGTCATTCGAGAACAGACGTTCGAAGCCCTTGATCGGCAAGCTCACGTCAGCGGCCAGGCCTGCTTTGCCTACTACTTCACCTATACCTCTGCGTACTCGCCAAAGGCGGCCCATGCGGCTGAGATCAATTTCGTCTTTGGCAACTTAGGACCCAATCCGATCTTTGGCAGCACTCCACCGCCCTCGGCAGAGGATGTCCAGATGGCCAAGACAATGAGGGCGTATTGGACAAATTTTGCCAAAACTGGCAACCCGAACAGTCCTCTTGGTGGCGCTTTTCCGGACTGGCCGACTTACGGCTCGGGGGGAAACAGTTTTCTGCGGCTAGGCAATGATATTACTTCGACAGGTACTCCGCTTCTGAATCGCTTTCGCTTCATCAGCAGCTTGCGGAGTAGTGGAGTCTTGCCACTGCGCTGGCGACACATGTTTGTCAATAACTAGCTTTCAAGTAAGTCTTCCAGCGTTGCGTGTCGAAGATTTGGAAGGCAGTCGGGGCGGGCAGATGAAAGGGATAAAGGAAACTCAGGACACGGGAAATGACCGCAGCGAGAAATTGTCGTAGCAGTGATGTAGAAAGGCGTTGGGGAGAGTATCTAGTGGGGATGCATGGGGAAGTAGCGAGGTCTGCGGAGCGGTCGTCAAATAAAACCACTCATTGATACTTTCGCCCGCAGCAGATTGGTCGAGCAAGTCGTCGTGATCTGTTGAGATAACTATGATTGCAGGACAGATTGCTCCTCGTGTCCTTCAACTACCCGCCCGACGGTGGCGCTGGTCGTATCGTGCCTCTTGGGCTCTTTATACTTTCCTTTGCCTTAGTTATACTCGCCATTCGCTCGCTCTCCTTGCTTGCTCGCATCTTCTGCTCGCCTTCCTCCGCTGGCTGTCTCCCTGCGACCGTCGCCGAGATCGCGGAAATGTCTGAACGCACCTAGCGCAAATATTATCGCTGGTCCCTTCCTAGCGTGCTAGAACGTTTATTAAAGCGCCGGAGCTGTCGTTCCCTCTCCCTCCTATGCAGCAAGCGGGGGAATTGAAAAGTGCAGCTCAGGAGGGCAGTAGATAGACGCCTCAGGCCCAGGGCATACATGACTTGTGTCTTATGCCTTCGGCATTTCATTGGCAAGAGGGAGAAGGGCCGTCAAGTTAATCTCATCAACACACAGCCTCAGGAGGAGACTTTGTTCGTCACTATATACAGTAGGAAAACCCCGTGCTCTGCCCGTTCCTAACGCTCCTAAAGAGAACGCTCTGATCGAAAGGAGCATCCTGTAGGGTATGGTAGAATTGGAACCGAGGAAGCGTAGTGAAAACGTTTGTCCGTGGATAGTATTCCGACGCTCTACCCTGTACCCGGTCAGACAGCGACATAGTCTACTTGAAGATCGGATAACTCTTAATTCATAAGTCACCTTAGCACACGCCCCTCAGACGGTGCTGCCTTTTTTTCCGTCATGACCTTTGGCGTGGAGGTCCTCAACAGGAGCATCCACACGATAAGTCATTGTCTCTTTCAAATCGCCCAAAAATAGACAAGCAAAACAAGCCACGACGCCGAACGGAGCACCTATGATATACACAACTCGAATGCTGTCAGCAAAAGCTTGTTTAAAGGCATGGACACCCGCTTCGATGATCACTGGACTCGCCCCATCAATTGTTTGAAGTGCCGTTTCGTCGTCAGCAGAGAGGGCCTTGACAAAAGCCGGGATTGACTGAGAGGGGAGCCCAGCTGAGAGAGCCGCTTGAGTGATATACTGGGGGATGTTACGGTCCAGCCGAGTGTTGAGGGCTGAGGCGTAGATCGCGGTAAACACAGTGGCAGCTACAGCTCTGGCCGAAGTGATGAGAGCAGTAGCAGTGGCGATGCGGTAATGAGGCGTTGAGAGCTGAACGCCAGCAACCACGAGAACAAGCGGTGCCGCAAATCCGATTCCAGCCAGACCAGAAAATATTATGGCATTGGTCGACTGATCCGGTTGAATCGTTGCCAAGCCCACGATTCCAGCAGTGAAAGTGAAGAATCCGACGAGCATCGGTGCTCTGATCGACCTTATTTTTGAGCTCGTATAGCCGTAGGGAATAGTGCTGATTCCACATGCCACCCAGAAGGGCGTTATCCGAGCGGCTAGCAAAAAGGGATCGGTTTCAAAGAGCGATGTAGTACTATCAAGGCTGTCAGTTGCAACGGCCCATGGGAGATGAGACACAATGATACTCACAGAGTTGGGTAAAATATGATATATGAGAATAGTAAGACGCCTTCCAAAAAGATAAGAAGGACACAGAGTGCAAACGTCCGGCCCTGGGATTTGCCGCCTTGAAATAGTTCGTGGTGCAGAATGCCTGTCGTAGTGCCCTTCCATTCATAGACACAGAATACGACGAGGACAGAAAGGCCAACTATCAGCGTTGCTAGAACGCGAGCACTCGTCCAGGGGTAAAGTTCGCCTCCAAGATTGAGAGCAACCAGGAAAGTCGTCAAACCAGCAGTAAGAAGCGAATAACCAGGAAGGTCGAGCTGACCAAGCTTTCGCCAAAAGGACATATGATCCAGTTGTGTGTGCCGGCTTGGCGGTGTATAGCCAAAGAATATTCCTATCGTGGTAGCTCCCCAGATTCCCATCTGGATCCACTAACTCCCGAGTCAGTACTAAATGAGACGAAATGGGAGAAGAACTTACGTAGAAATCACGCCAACCCTGATGTTGGTTCGTCCTCGTGAGACCACCGATGATCAAGGGGGCTGAACAAGCCCCTAACGAAGCAGCGACATTCATGCCTGCTTGCACGGCTGTCACAACCCAGGTTGTCAATTGAGTTATGGTTCCGCAAGAGCCAAGGGCAGACTTACATGGCCTCCATCTCCGGGGCAGAATTTCGCTCGGAACACAATACGCGAGAGGCACGGCTGCAAAACCAAATCCAATGAGCGCTTGTGCAGCAATAATCCGCGCGATGCTATGCGACTGCGATGCTATTGCCGCCCCGACAAAAGAGATGGCGCAGGTGACGACTAAAATGACCTTTCGGGCTTGAAAGGCGTCTGAAGCTGACGATATAGCCGGGCAAAGCACTGCCTGAACGAGGGAGAATGCATTCGGAATCCATGTCTCGCTCTTTGATCCGTTCACGTCCTCGCCGATGGTTGAGAGCTAAAGGAAGCACGGTCAGCCGTAAGACAGAACGTGTTACAGAGACTCGAATACCTTACCACAACGGGAGGACCGGTAAGAGCAAACACCTGAACAAAGTTGAGCAGGAACATGGCAGCAACAGCAAAGTAGGTTCGTAGATGCAGCTCTGGTTCTTCCTCTTCATCGTTGTAGATAAAATCGCGGCCAGCATCTTCCAAATGCTCATTGGGGACAGGTTCTGGCAAGCCCTTCTTCTCGGTACTCGAGAGCATCTTGAGACCTATAGGCCTGTGGATCCAGACTCAGTTGTGCAAGACTTGTCAATGTGATTTTCAGGCAATGGGGCAATTTGAGAAGGGCTTCAACGAGAACAAGAGATGGGCTAGACGGTTGTGGGAGGTCTAAGAAAGTGAGATTTTGAAGCCGGAGCGCAGACCAGTTCCCCGCAATTTGGAAGATCGGGCGCTATGTTCTCCCCACGGGGAACTGACACCGTTCTCTGCACTGGGAACCTCTTCTCCCCACGGGGAACCCAATGGTGATTTTTGGAGACCCGCATGTCGCTCCTCTCCGTTGATGTGGCACGCTCCAACCACCTGCCGCCTCAGGACTTGATGTGCATCTTCGCTGGTATCGAACCCTCTCGTGTATAGCATGAAGATGGGCAACGAGAGATAAAAGCAGCTGAGTTAAATGCTGTCAGACTGAGACCTGTGCACTCTTGGCCACCCGCTACTCGTTAATGGCAACAATACTGCAAATGGCATTCACCCAATCTGACATGACCATACACTGTCGGTTTCTCTAAACAGATTGCCCCGCACGTCATGAGAGCGGTGGCTTCAGCACCTAACATTACACATCGCCGCGAATTGCTAGACTGGCGATGCGTGAGCCCGGCGGGACCAACGCATTACAAGCTTTCGGGCCAGCTTCTCCACACGGGGCCCTCACGTTGGCAAAGGGACCACGCTCGATTGCTGGGTCACCCTGTCACTGGCCAAATAGATATCCTTGTGAATTGCTCTTTAGGCATCTCAGTGAACCCGTTACTCTTGCTCATGCGCCGGTCTCACGTCCAACAACCAGCGGACTTTACTGATGGTCCATCGACTACAAAATATTTCCTCGACACATCAAGTCCATTTCAAAGCTGCGAAGGATGGTTGTATTCACCTTCAAAGCTCATAAACATGAGCGCCGATGATAGCATCGCATCGGACGCGAAACGACCGCCGACCCAATTCGCGAGAGGCCACACAGCTCGAAGCATCCCCACAAGGCCCCGCGATGGGGTGAGGCTGGTAACAGACCGTGCGGGTGGGACCCGGTGGGGTTTGTGTTAGACATCCGTCCTTTCCCCGCGCTCGATCAAACATCCACCGCAATAGGCTCTAGTTCTTTACAAGCATACAGACAGGCACTTGCCTGCCCCACGCGCTATTTGCTTTTCGTGTGCTAAGGGGACCAGCCCCGTACTTTCTGAGCATCTGTATTGATTCATCGTTCGCACACTCCACATTGTCGTTCCTCCATCAGGCCCTCGACACAAAATTCCTTTGACCATGGACGCCAGGCTCGAGACTGTCGACGTCATCATCTGTGGCTGTGGACCGACTGGGGCGATGCTTACGGCGCATTTGGGCAGATTGGGAGTCAGCAACGTCGTACTAGAACACACCGAAAACATCACCACCGACCCCCGAGGTATCGCGCTCGACGAAGACGGCATCCGTGCATTACAGAGCGTCGGACTATACGACTACATCCACACCGAGATTGGCCATTGCATGGGCAAGTTCAAATTTGTCGGAGGAAGACACTCAGATTTGAGGAAGCGGCCGTTCTTGGAATTCGATTATGCTACTAGCGAAGGTGGCACAGGGCACGTTGGCTTCGTGTGCCACAAACAACCGCTGCTTGAAAGGCACTTGAGAGACGTCGCCCGTGACCATGCATTCTCCGAAATTCGTACACAATCCACAGTCACCTCAATCCGCGAGGATGACGAGTGGGTCTACGCAATCTTCACGGACCGGGACGGCAACGAACAAACAATTCGGTCAAGATACCTCGTAGGGACAGATGGAAAGACTGGACATACGCGGAAACATTATCTTGAGCCAAAGGGGGTGACAATGGAGCGATGCTCGAGGTCAGTCATTGAGGTTACTTATCTCGGCTGTTCTAACACTTTTGTAGCAAACCGTACGACGAGACATGGGTAGCGGTCAATTGGAAGCTGACACTGCCTACACCTACTTCTCACCCCGACTTTCCAGCCTGGAAGATGGGCCATACTCCCGAGCAGGTCTACGAGGCCTTCTTCCCGACCGATTTTAGATTCCTATGCAATCCAAACAGACCTGCTGTCTGCGGTCGATTCGGTCTTCCAGAGGATCGCCTGTGGAGATTCGAGTTTGTTGTCCAGCCTGGGGAGAACGGATCTGATATGGCTTCCGACGAGTCTTTGGAGAGGATCGTACGTCCTTACTTCACTCGTCCCGGCAGCGAATACTGGTACGTGCTCAGCCGTACAATGACTGGACAAAGTCTAACCAATGGCGATCATAGTGTCCCCTACGACGTTTCGTTTCCCAAAGACTGCATTGAGACGCTTCGAGCCAGACCTTTCAGGTTTTCCGCAAGGAGCTGCAACGTATGGGCTCTGGGCCGTACCATGCTCTGCGGGGACTCTGCGCATGTATTCCCACCATGTAAGCCGCTTACGGCCTATGCTCTAGATCGTGCGACTAACCTCGAGTTCAGTCGGTGGACAAGGCATCACGTCTGGTTTCCGAGACGCTTGTGCACTTGCGTGGCGCTTGAAGATCGCCACGCAGCCGGGGTTCCGACACCGAGATTCGTTTTTCTCTGCCTGGTACCGTGAGCGCAAACAGCAACTCGACATGTCTCTTTCAGCTACAGTCGAAAACGGCAGCCACGTGACAGAGCAGAGCTCGTTCAAGACTTTCCTGCGCAATGTTTACTACTATGTGGTGCAGTTGGTACCATCATGGAAACGCTCACTTCAGCAAGGGGCCAGGCGGTATGGAATGACTCAGTACATCTTCGAAGATGGCATGCACTTTCTGTCCGATTTCGAAGGCGGAAAGCTCTTTCCGCAAGCCTATTGTGCAGTACCCGACGAGCGCGGCGCTTGGGAACGAGTGGGTTTCACCGACGACATCATATTCTCGCCAGAAAAGAAGGGTGTTTTCCAAGTTGTCGCGCTTGCCGGCACTTTACAGGATGCAGAGAGGGCGAAGCACGAAGTTTGGTCGATCGAAGGAGAGTCTTCCAGCTTCGTTGTACTTTCGGAGACGACTATCATCGTGCGGCACGCCACAGGTGACACGGTCGGTTCCATGAAGCCAAGTTTGGACATGATCGAATTTGCTACCCAGCCAGCAATGGTACGCCTTGCGACAGCTATAGAGTTCGCTGCCAGCCCACTCTGTAAGCATCGACCGGCTCCGAAGTACTACGACGACACTCGCCTTTATAACGAGTTCAACGAAAAGCGTTTTATCATTCTGCGGCCTGATAGATTCGTGTTTGCCGCTTGCACGGATCTGGAACAGTTACGGCTTGCTCTTGGTCGACTAGGTCAGATGTTCCCCTTGACGCCAAAAGAATCTGCCTAGCATTCAAGCCATGATGTGTCGCAGCCTGGAAAGCATTGACTTGCCGAGTAACGAGGTAATGTGGGCTTATGTACGGCCGGAATTTTTGTCAGCTTAGTCGATCAATCTTTTGCCTAAACAGTCCTGACGCCTTCGCCGTAGGACCTAACATTTTGCTTGCGCACTCTTACCACGGCAAGCCACAAGGAGATTTTAATTGCCCCGAGCAAACAAGACACGCTTGACATAATTTTTTGCATCAATGTCGGGAACGCCGATAAATGCTCGCTACATACAATCTTCGGTTTTCAACCCGTTCTGATTTCGCCTCGTCACCGGCCCGGAGAAGAGCAGATCGTGGATGCATACATTCTTTCTGCTGCCCGAACGCAACGTGGTCGCATGGACGGCGCGTTCACCAATATCTCCGTTACCCAAATAGGTGGAACTCCGATCAAGGCAGCTATGGCTCAGTCGTCTGTGCCCGTAAATAGGATCGGCCTTCTGCATGTGGGTAACGTGCTGCTGGTGGCAAAGCACCAGTAAGACGGGCATCCATCCTCGCAGGGGTTATGCTAGGCGTAGAAGCCACAATTTTTGACACAGTCTGCGCGAGCGGTATGAAAGCTGAGCAGAGTAGCCCGGCAGAGGGCGCTTGATCAGAAAACGGCATTAGTAGCAGGTGGTGTGGAAAACATAACACGGGTGCCGCTATACATATCTCATGCGTCGCGACAATTCCCCCCCCCTTCTGGCATCAAGCTAGAGATTAGCTTGATTCAGGATGGGCTGTGCGATATGTGTAACCAGAGACTGCGCGAGCAACACAGCAAAGAAGTAGGAGATTATAATTTGAAGAAGAAGAGCAGTTGGCTGTTTTAGGTCACGTCCAAGCTACATCCAAACACTGTGAAAACGTGCGAGAAATCAATCCTATTATTTGAAATACGTGTGGAGAGCAGAATCCCCACCATGTGTAAACCAGGTCCTCTTACAACCACGCCACCACCTATTCCAAGAACCATTTAGGCACATCCGGACCCCAGACTGCCAGAGACTCGTCTCCTGCAGGACCCCAGCTGATAGGTGTGCCATCGGTTACTAAGTCTCCGTCCGTGTAGTGTTCGATCATGTTCCCGTGAACATCCCACCCTGTACTCGGTTAGTATGGGCAGAAGGGCAGGACAATAGCACCAAAAAACTCACAGTAATCGAATATGTGTCAAACGCATCGTTAGCGAGATTTTGAAACGGAGTAGAAAGAGTTTACTCATCTGGGACCCTAGAACATGTCTACCAATGCCCCAGACACTCTGATATCCCTTGTTGGCGAGCCACTGATGGCCAAGCTGCTGGGTGTCAAAGTCATGGACTTCGAAGCTGGCATGATGGACATGCTTCGTCTCGTTCTTCGTCAAAAACAGCGTATGGTGATCCACTGGCTGGCTACCACGGTCAATGTGCATGAAAACGCCCACGTCCTTCCTCCCGTCGCCGCTGCGTCGTCCCCCTTCAACATCGCCTGTGTCGGGCACGTGGAGGAAGTCCGTTGGCGCGAAGTTGAACGTCGCAGTATACCAGGAGAGCAACCTCTCGAAATTGACTGTGCAAAGCCCGTAATGTCCCAGCTTGTGCACGGCTGCCGGGCCCGGTTCGAAGCGGTTGAAACGGCGGATCCTCGGCTTGTCGTACTCGTAATTGTAGACGATCTTTTCGGGATAACTTCCGGTTTGCGCAAGAGTTTGTCCATAGATCAAATTGATGGGAAAACCATCGGGGTCGTGGAGGGTGACCATATAACCTCCTCCAGGTGCATCGTTCAGAGCGGTTATAGGCCCGGCGCTCGCAAGCTGGGTCGCCTTCTCCAATTGTTCCATATCCTCGACCTCGAATGCGCCACCCAAGAATTTCTTCTCTCCCTTTTGGGCGAAGTACACGTATTGGTCGCTACCATAGCCGCGGAACCAGATGCAATCCTCTGTACGCTTTGCGACGAACATGCCAAAATCCTCCAGAAAAGTTGCGATGCGATCCAGATCGGGGTGTTGATACCGCATGTGCGAAACTTTCACGACTTTCACGTGCTTCGACGAATCAATACCGCAACGCTTTCGCCATTGCGCAAGTGCTTCCGAATCGGCTCCCACCGCTTCGAGGTCCGGTACGGTGCCACCAGAGTTGGGCCTGCACTGCGATTCTGCCGGCGGTGTGTGGACTTGTGTCATGTTGCCCGCTGACGGCCGAAAACCAAAGATGGGGGTGGGCGTGCAGAGCAGCGAATCGAAGAACTGACAGTGAGTTGAAGGTCAGCGTTCGAGCGGGGCCAATATATGGTTCGTTAGCACCGACGCAGCTCGCCGCCCGGGGGCCCGCGTTCAGTGTCATCACATTTCCGCGAGAGCGTCTGCGGCGAATCCTCTTCTGCTGTGGGGCTTAAGCGACCTCTTGCCCGGATCTGTCGTGGTTGACTTCCACTTCGGAACGGTTGCGCCCACATGCTTGCGGTCATCTGCAGATCATGCGCTAAGAGTATCGAGGGAGAAGTGGAGAAGTGGAGAAGGGGGAGAAGGGGGAGAAGGGG